>OY755039.1:70945885-71142223 GCA_963576565.1 Aspidapion aeneum | reverse complement strand
TATGTCTGTCTGTATGTCTGTCTGTATGTCTGTCTGTATGTCTGTCTGTATGTCTGTCTGTATGTCTGTCTGTATGTCTGTCTGTATGTCTGTCTGTATGTCTGTCTGTATGTCTGTCTGTATGTCTGTCTGTATGTCTGTCTGTATGTCTGTCTGTATGTCTGTCTGTATGTCTGTCTGTATGTCTGTCTGTATGTCTGTCTGTATGTCTGTCTGTATGTCTGTCTGTATGTCTGTCTGTATGTCTGTCTGTATGTCTGTCTGTATGTCTGTCTGTATGTCTGTCTGTATGTCTGTCTGTATGTCTGTCTGTATGTCTGTCTGTATGTCTGTCTGTATGTCTGTCTGTATGTCTGTCTGTATGTCTGTCTGTATGTCTGTCTGTATGTCTGTCTGTATGTCTGTCTGTATGTCTGTCTGTATGTCTGTCTGTATGTCTGTCTGTATGTCTGTCTGTATGTCTGTCTGTATGTCTGTCTGTATGTCTGTCTGTATGTCTGTCTGTATGTCTGTCTGTATGTCTGTCTGTATGTCTGTCTGTATGTCTGTCTGTATGTCTGTCTGTATGTCTGTCTGTATGTCTGTCTGTATGTCTGTCTGTATGTCTGTCTGTATGTCTGTCTGTATGTCTGTCTGTATGTCTGTCTGTATGTCTGTCTGTATGTCTGTCTGTATGTCTGTCTGTATGTCTGTCTGTATGTCTGTCTGTATGTCTGTCTGTATGTCTGTCTGTATGTCTGTCTGTATGTCTGTCTGTATGTCTGTCTGTATGTCTGTCTGTATGTCTGTCTGTATGTCTGTCTGTATGTCTGTATGTCTGTCTGTATGTCTGTCTGTATGTCTGTCTGTATGTCTGTCTGTATGTCTGTCTGTATGTCTGTATGTCTGTCTGTATGTCTGTCTGTATGTCTGTCTGTATGTCTGTCTGTATGTCTGTCTGTATGTCTGTCTGTATGTCTGTCTGTATGTCTGTCTGTATGTCTGTCTGTATGTCTGTCTGTATGTCTGTCTGTATGTATGTCTGTATGTCTGTCTGTCTGTATGTCTGTCTGTATGTCTGTCTGTATGTCTGTCTGTATGTCTGTCTGTCTGTATGTCTGTCTGTATGTCTGTCTGTATGTCTGTCTGTATGTCTGTCTGTATGTCTGTCTGTATGTCTGTCTGTATGTCTGTCTGTATGTCTGTCTGTCTGTATGTCTGTCTGCATGTCTGTCTGTATGTCTGTCTGTATGTATGTCTGTATGTCTGTCTGTATGTCTGTCTGTATGTCTGTATGTCTGTCTGTATGTCTGTATGTCTGTATGTCTGTATGTCTGTATGTCTGTATGCTTGTATGTCTGTATGTCTGTATGTCTGTATGTCTGTATGTCTGTATGTCTGTATGTCTGTATGTCTGTATGTCTGTATGTCTGTATGTCTGTATGTCTGTATGTCTGTATGTCTGTATGTCTGTATGTCTGTATGTCTGTATGTCTGTATGTCTGTATGTCTGTATGTCTGTATGTCTGTATGTCTGTATGTCTGTATGTCTGTATGTCTGTATGTCTGTCTGTATGTCTGTCTGTCTGTAACGACCAACGCGCATAACTCAAAAACCGCTTGCACGATTTGAATGAAATTTGGTACCTAGGCTGGGTCTTGGGTCGAGATGTCCCATTTAAAAATGAACAAAATCCACCGAACGCAAGCCAAATAAAAGGGTGGGGGTAGATTAACAAAATTGGAGTTTATGTGAAAATATGCCGTGTGTGATATCAAACGAAAGGTAATTGAGTCTGCAGTTAAACAAAATACATTTTAGTTTATTTTAAAAAAAGGGTGGGGGTAAATGTCAAAAATTAGGGTTTAAATGAAAATATGGCCTGTGCGTGGTATCAAATGAAAGGTAATTGAGTCTGGAGTTAAATAAAATATATTTTAGTTTAAAAACAAGGGTGGGGGTAAATTTAAAAATTTTGAATATAGGTCAAAACATGGCTTGTGTAGTATCAAACGAAAGGTATTTGAGTCTGGAGTTGAATAAAATATATTACAGTTTTTAGTTATATTAGCTTACACGTATACTATAATTATAGTAACTAGTGTGAGCTTAGGTGCCCATATATTAGCAGAGTATTTTAATAGTATCCAAGATTAAGAAAACTAAAAATATTACAAAAAATACTATAAATTTTTATATTTTTAGAAAAAGGCAGAATACATACGAATAAAGACGTTTATTATTATTGTTATACATATAAATATGTAAAGTAAATAATATGGTGGTATGTAATACATACATAAAAGAAGCCTAAATCTTTTTTTTTATTATTATGAAATCCATAATTTTTGTTTGTACATTTCTACTTGATAAATATTTCCTGTTTATATAGCTTTCAAGGTTACGAAATGATGCCCATATTTTATCAGGAACTTGGCGTGATTCCAAAAAATTACGAGTTTCCGAAATTTTGTTTTCCATTTCACGAATGGTTGGAACATAAACCTTAGTGACTTCAACAAAATTATCTTGAACAGGATCATCATAATCTTCGTCATTATTACTTGAAACTATGTTTGAGGTTACGGAGAGATTATAATTTACTCATCAGTCAACGTTTCTCATGCTACAATGTCTTTATCAATAGTCACATAATCGTTAAAATCGAAGTCACACATTTTTCCCTTGGCATGTTCTTCTACTAAATCAAGCATATCATTATCGAATTCATACTCGTGATCATATTCTGGGTCTTGTGCATGCCTTTGCAACCATTCATGTCGTTGCCGTATGGTCTAGTGTGAAAACGCCCATTGTCTGCTTATATAAAGTTCGTTTTAAAAGAAAAATACATATTCTAGATTATTAAAATTAGGTTCGCTATATCCTGAAGTTCGCTATAAGCGGGATCGTTAGAACTAGTAAGACAATACATGAGTATTTATGGATGACTTTTCGTATAAAGAAAAAAGGTTCGTATTAACCAGAAGTTCGCTATAAACGGGTTCGTTATAAGCGGACTTCACTGTATATCACATTATGAGAAAAACAAAGATAGATCTAAATAAAAATGGCAAAAATACAAAAACTTATTATATTTTTTTTTGGATTATTTTTCTTATTAGAATTTTGGTAAAGTTTTGTTATTTTTGTTCAATTTAAAATTTGAATTACATGACACCTGCGCGCCTCCCCCGTCATGAGGCGCCCATTAACGGCACTATTTATAACCGTTCTGTTCGAATCCAACAAGAGAGGTGTACAAATGAGGTGAAGAGAATAGGAAATTTTAAGGTAAGCAAGGTCAATTTTTAAATTAAATATGTCCACTTTTCAAGGGCATTTATTTTTATGTAAATCTTGGTTCTCTGACCTACTACTTATTTTCGCCTTCTTGTTGTGTATATTTGGCCCACAGTTCGTAAAAAACGAATCGTGTATTCCGCCGCTCTGTGATTCGCTTTTGTGTGGTATTTGAATAGCGCAACCGTAGTCTCCGCGGTGTGTCCTCATCTGTACTAGTGAGGTTGGTTTAGTTTTTGTTTACAATTCATATTTTTGTGTAAACTTTTCAATTTTTCTTGTGTAATTCACCATTAAAGAAAAAAACTTAAATTGGCAAACTAGTAGAATTTTTGACCCTCTCTAAGATGATCAAATCAAAAATACAATCGAGCATTGCGTTTTCGAGTTTTTTCAAAAACATATACAGTCGAACCTCTCTAACTCGAACCTCTATAACTCGAACCCCTCTATAACTCGAACCTTTTAAGCGGCCCCTGCACTTTTTACATGTATTTTAACCTATGTAAGTCGAGTTTCTATAACTCGAACTCTCCATAACTCGAACTGTTTTGGTTGTCCCTTCAGGTTCGAGTTATAGAGGTTCGACTGTATGTCTTTTTACATTGAACACTAGGTATTTTATAATTTTTTTGATAGGTCGTTATATTCTAAACAAAAACAGTTTTAAATTTTTTTTCCTAAAGTTAAAACTAACGAAAATATTTTAAATTCAAAATTACGCTAGGGTAATATTATTGAATTTTTTTGGTAAAAAGCGTCTAAGCGTAATTTTGAATTTTAAATATTTATTTTTAGCTTAAAAAAATTTTTGAATTAAAGACTTATCAGAAAACATATAAAAATCAGGGTTCAATTTAAAAAAAACTATATGTTTCTTTGAAATACCTTGAAAACAATCTTAAAGAGCGTCAAAAAGTCTACTAGTTTCCCAGTTTAAACCTTTTTCTATCTTTAATAATAACAAAGTTAGCAATGGTGGAAACTTAACTTGAAACTCCCTGTAATTTGACCTACCATTACAAACTTCAGAAGATTTTTTAAAATATAGTTGGCAAAAGTGCAAAATTTTCATGGATCACCCTGTACATTATTTAAAGTACCTTTCGTTGTTTTGTGGGTACCGTATGGTGTCCTAATTAAAGGGCTAAAAGGTAGGCATTTCAGTAAACTTACCTTGTTAAATTTTATTAATATAAAAAAAATAGTAGTTAAGTTTAAGTATGTTTTTAAATTAAAATTGGTATTAAACTTTACCTTTCTAGATTCTAAAGCAATTGCTAAAACTTCTTTACTTTCAATAAAGTCATTTTTCCAACTCAAAGCTTCGAATTAATTTAAAAAAGAGGTCTTTCACATCGTTGTTTGATGGAGATTACCATCAAAGAACGTCCCCATAAAATATAATATCAGTGTTCCATCAATCCGTTCGACGGTCATAAAACCGTCCGAAAAATCCCAATGCGCACGCAATGCAGTACGAGGAGTACGAGGACTGTTTTATTTTTATTTTGTAATTTGATTTTTACAAAATATTTGTGAAATTACCTATATATTATAGAAAGCCTTAATATTCACAAGGTTTTTGCGATTTTATTCATTTTTAGGAAATAGAGATCGTGATACTTCTAAGAAGTTAGGAAAGACACATTTTGTAGCTTGTACTTTGGTAGGTATATATAGTTAATGACCTTAACGTCGATGCCTTAAAGCGAAGTCGTTTGTTCTTCCGCCAAATCTGGTCTAAAATTTCACATCCGGTGTTACCCCTCTTCTTTTAACTTTCAGTTCACAGGTCACCGGCATTTGCTGCGATCAGGGTAAAAACCCTTATGTTTCTATTCCTATCCAATCACCTGCTAGCGGTGTTGAAGAAGTAACTATTCGTTACTCGAGTACTCGTTACTCGACAAATAACGGAGTAACGAATACCGATCCGAAAATTAAATGATTACTTTCGTTACTTTGAGTTCTTCGATTATTTAAGTATTTGTCTCTATTTTTCTTTATTTTTAGATTGTATGTATTTCTTTGTATGTAAGGCATTAGATTTTTAAAACAAAATTGTACACAGGACAGTTTCTACGTAATTCATACCTTTATTTTTTTAATTTTAGCCCGCATTTTGAAAATTTCTATTGAATATATATAACATCAACAACAAAAATATACCTGCAAAATGATCTTCGAATTAACGACAGTCCGAGGATTTTGCACTAATTGTCTGAATTAAATACAATTACAGTAATCAAAGTAACGATAGTAACAAATATATAAAATTAGTTAGTAGTCGAGTAACGATTAGTTACGAGTATTCAAAAGAAACGAAAACATCTATCACCTGCTAAACTAGTTTTTCTTTTCCCAAGCAGGCTACCGATGGTCAGTATAGCTTTTTTCCATGTGGTATACCTACAACATTCCGCAGTCCCCGAGTGATAAAAATTAAGAGGCTCTTGCAAAAAAATTAGCAGATGCTGCAGATGTTCCACAGTTTGTCACGTGTTAAAATTGGTTGTAAAACTCAATTTACTTTGACAAAAATTTAAATTTTTTGGGTTATCACTGTTTTTTGAATTTTGTAAATGTAAATTTAATGTAATTTTATGGTTTTATTTTTATCTCAGGTGATAAACTAGAAATGTGTGTGTTTTACCAATGTTTACAAGATTTTGTTATATAATCAATGGTTTTACATACAATTTTTCCGCGCCTTCTAATGCGCCTGTTTGAAATCCTTGTATTTCAGAGGAGTCCGAAACCAGGTTAGGTTGCTTGATGGAACGGAAAACTGACTGTCCGATAACAGTACAACGTCGGCCTGGAACGCAAAAAGGATTTTTCGTACCGTTTTATGACCGTCGCACGCGTTGAAGGAACGAACTTAATAAATTTTTCTCCGTAGCTGCGTTGAATAATTACGTCGGATTAATCTTTTTGATCGAAATCGTTCGTTAATTCCATCTAGATCTAGGGGAGGTAGATCTAAATCGTTCGGTAATTCTGCTCAGACTAGTCTGACGTAAATCTGGTTGCTCCGTACATTTTGATCGACGAAACAGATTAATCTGAGATTGTGACGTATGTTGTGTATTTGTTTTGTTTACAAAAGTAATTTACTATAAATTTCTTTGATCGAAATCGAATTATTTAATGTTTGATTGTTAAATTATATAAATTTCCGACATCACAGGAAAATTTTGTCAACATTATAGCTGGGCGTGAGTTGCAATAGGGCTGTCTAACAAAACATATGATCAAATCCAAGATGTCTTCCATAGGACAAACCAACCGATTTCCCATAAGCCGTAATGTTAACAAAAACGTAAATTTTACAAAAACCACAAGAGCTTTAGTCTTAAAAATTAATCAGTTTTAAGAACGGATCCTTTGTGCATATGGGAAAAATGCGTTTTTCTTAAAAATATGAAACTAAAGCGAGAGAATCTGAAATAAAGGGGACCATGTTTTCTTCAAAAAAGTAAGTTATGTTTTTGTTTATTTTGTTTTTTTTTTACTTTTTTTCTAGTTTTTTTACGGGCGGGGGGTGGGGGGCTAGGGGCTTGGACCCCCCAAACCACATATTTTTTTTTAGATATTTTCTATATATTTCATGAATAAACAGAAAAAAATAACATAAAGTACAACATCATGAGACCTCTGGGGGCCCCCCAAAGGTATCGGGCCCCCAAAGGTTTCGGGTCCCCCCAAGACATATTGCTGGGTGCACCACTGATTATTATGTCAAGTTTTTTGGTGTGAATTGTGGCAGCGGAGGAAGTAATGATAATGTTAGTTTTCATTGAATTTGAAATTTTTTGACCAATGAATCAATGACTATCAGCACAAAGTAGGGGAAAGTGGATAAGTAGTTCTATTCACAGAGCTCACTTCAAGGCTCACTTAACAGAGACGAAATTGAAATAAACTAAACTTTTCTCATCAGATTCAGGTTTTCTATTAGGATCTTTTGTTGAACTTGACTAAACCTTTTGCTAAGTAATAGGCCTTCTATAGCATTAAACTGTGAAAAATATTTCACTATGATTTTTAGGTTTAGACAAAGTTTAATTGTGTTAACCCTCCAGTAGTGACATGAAAAAGAGGCACAACTTATAGGTAGGTCAGTCCAACAGATCAATATGCACATATGAGTTCCAACCGAGGTTGGTCAAGCAAACTTCTAATAAGTACTTTACAAAATATGTTTATTTAAAATAATATAAGTAAACATTATATAAAAAAACTTGCAAAATTAAAATACAGTTTTTCCTTGTCATTGGCCTCACACACTGTACATCACCATATGATTTTCCATGAACTATAATACATAGGGCTTAAGTACAGTCAAACCTAAGGTTCATCAGCTCACAACAGTACTGTTCAAATTTTACAACAGTACAATATTCGCTGTTTTTCTTGTGGTCATCAAAGTCAACAAAGATGACTTTTTTTCCAACTATTTTTTTATGCCAGTTTTTTTTTGGTAATAAGCTCAGAACAGTACCGTAGAAATTTCACAATAGGACTTGTAATAGTTCAAGTCAGATGCTATACAAATTTTACGGTGTACAAGTTTCAGGTGTCAAAAAGCATGCAAATAAAGGAAAATTTGTACCAAAATAGTTTAAGATAAAAAGAGGTTTGAGTTAGGGAGATTGTCAAATTCACCAGTTTATTCTTATAACTTTTTGAGGTCTGTGAAATAAATATTTATTAAAGAAAAAGAAACTTTGATGATACAGGACTCCACTGGACACTATACAGGACGCTACACTACCAAGAGTTTATTTAAGAATTCTGTAGGATGGTGTACAAATTTGGTTCAGCTCATTACCCACATTTTAACCTTATATTGTTTTCCTTTTCTTTCTTCTCTAGACCCTTTTTTCAACCATAATTTTTTTAATTTTTCAACCGATTTGCAACAATAATCCATTCAGGAGAGACCCAGTCAGAATCATTGCTGTATTCTAGTTTTGAAAGTTGCTTGCCTAGTATAGTAAAAAAATCATAGTGAAGTATTTCTTACAGTTTAACACAATTCTATGTTACACTTCTGCAAAAGGTCCACTCGAGCACAAAAAAAGATCCCAATAGAAAATGTTGCCAAAATGGCAGTTACATATTTATCCAAAACAAACCTGACAAAAAACTTTAGAATATTTCAATTTATCCTCTGTTAAGTTAGGTAATAGAGCACTTATCCACGTTCTTTTCCCTTCTTTGAGCTGATACCTAGTTCATTTAAATCAAGATGATTTTTTAAGGTCAAAATACTTGGCATTCCATCAAAACTAACATTATCAAGATCTCCCCGCTGCCACAATGCATAACAGCTCAGAAACTAATAATAATGATTCAAACTGTAGCTGCGTTCGGTATTTGCATCTCAGACGTGACGGATTTTTGGTCACGTGATTACAGATTAGTCTGAGCAAATCAGAATTAACGAACGATCCAGATCAAATCGATTTAATTTTTATAAATGGTTATAACCTTAAATATAACCAAAAATATTATGTACATTTTGCAACTTACGCCCAGCTATAATTTTGACAAAATTTTCCTGTGATGTCGGAAATTTATATAATTTGTTGTCTTTAACATCAAATAATTCGATTTTACCCTTTTTACATAAAAAAATTATTTTTGTAAACAAAACAAATACACAACATACGTCACAATCTCATATTAATCTGTTTCGTCGATCAAAATGTACGGAGCCCCCAGATTTACGTCCGACTAGTCTGGGCAGAATTACCGAACGATTCAGATCTACTAACAATTTTCCACTGACAACTATCATTAACATTAATTAGCATTAATTTTTAGCTAGTCAAATTTTTAATTTATGTGACCATTAATAGGTATTCTTACTAGGTTAAGATGTTAATTGCTTTGTCAATAAGTTTTTCCTCAAATTTCTGACAATAAAGCTTAGTTTGATTTGATTTGATTTACCTCCCCTAGATCTAGATGGAAATAACGAACGATTTCGATCAAAAAGATTAATCCGACGTAAATACCGAGCGCAGCTTGAGTAAAAAACTGAAAAAAGTAAAAAAAAAACAAAAGTAAATAAAAACATAACCTGACTTTTTGAACAAAACATGGTCCCTGTTATTTGAGATTTACTGGCTTTAATTGATTTTTTTAAGAAAAACGCATTTTTTTCCATGTGTACAAAGGGTCAATACTTAAAACAGCATCTTTGTTGTAAATTAAATCGTTTCACTTTTTTTTTTAAATTACGTTTTTGTTAATATTGCGGCTTACGAAAAAATGCTTTGTTTGTCCTATGGCAACCATCTTGGATCGAAAAACAGCTGATCGTGTCAGTTCGTTAGACAAGCTAAAGCCGATCACACACAAAAATGCATAGCGCATAGCATGGCGCATAGAAGTTCAACCAGGGCTATCAAAACGGACGGGCCACGATCCTCCACTTTGTTGACGTCACATCCGGGGCTGATTTTTTTTTGATGGCCACGTTACGACACAGCTGATTGTCATTAAAATATTGAAGTTGGAATGACGGTTCATGAATATTCGTTTTTTTTTTTAAATAAAGCCGGTTTTGAGGTTGCTTTTACTATATTCTTTTAGAACAATTTTCTTTAAATCTATAGTAATCTTTAATTTTTCAGAGCCGCTTTATTAGCTCACACAAATATTAAGTTTAATGCAGAAGGGAATGTGACAATCACAGATGACAAAGTCACATACATGTCAAATATAACAGTTGGCATGTGGTACATGGCGGGTAATTTGAATTCAACATAAGAAATGCTAAATCTTGAAGATTTTAACCTTTTAATCAAGTTGCTTCCTTACAAACCTTTGGTGGAATATCGGGAAAGTGTCTGAGAATATTTCACAGAAATTTTGCGGAAATCTGTAGTGCCATTTTGAAAATATCATAACAAAACTTATGACCTCCCATAAGACCCAATGTAAAATTCAGCCCCGGGAGAACAGCTGATTTTTTCAGGGTCGTGGCCTCTATTTTTGTGTTGGCGTTGGTTCATTCAGGGCTATCAAAATGGACGGGCCACGATCCTCCACTTTGTTGACGTCACATCCGGGGCTGATTTTTTTTTGATGGTCACGTTACGACACAGCTGATTGTCTTTAAAATATTGAAGTTGGAATGACGGTTCATGGATATTTGATTTTTTTTTAAATAAAGCCGTTTTTGAGATTGTTTTTACTTTATTCTGGCAGAACATTTTTTTTAAAATGTATAGTAAGCCCTAATTTTTCATAGCCGCTTCATTAGCTCACACAAAAATTAAGTTTAAAGCAGAAGCGAATGTGACAATCACATATCACAAAGTCAAATACATGTCAAATATAACAGTTGGCATGTGGTACATGGCGGGTAATTTGAATTCAAAATAAGGAATGCTAAATCTTGAAGATTTTAACCTTTTAATCATGTTGCTTCCTTACAAATCTTTGGTGAAATATCGGGATGGTGTCTGAGAATATTTCACTGAAATTTTGCGGAAATCTGTAGTGCCATTTTGAAAATATCATAACAAAACTTATGACCTCCCATAAGACCCAATGTAAAATTCAGCCCCGGGAGAACAGCTGATTTTTTCAGGGTCGTGGCCTCTATTTTTGTGTTGGCCTTGGTTCAACCTTATGGACTTTTCTTACGCATATCCAATATGGCCGCTGCTATTCGATCGCTGATTGGCTTTGCACCACTATGTGTCATGCTATGCTCTTATGCATTTTTGTGTGTGATGAGCTTAATATGTACATAATATTTTTGGTTCAAAAATGTGATCGATTTGATCCGGATCGTTCGTTAATTCCAATTTGCTCAGACTAATCTGTAATCACATCACCAACAATCCATCGCGTCTGAGATGCACAGATTAGGTTAAATAAGATTAGTAAAACTGAGATGCAAAAACCGAACGCAGCTTGGTTTTGTCTTCACTAGCCCCATCTCACTCTAGAATCTCTTACTTACTTATGCGACGTGCTCAGTCCATTCTTATTAAGGGTCTATGATCATCAGCTGGAAAAGTGAGGTTGTGTTATATAAGTGAAAAGTTTTTGTTTTTCATAGCATTTCCTCCTCAATTATTTTAACCTAATCTTGTGATAGTAGATATTGAGTAAAATACTATAAAATGTTTAATTCAAGAAATATTATCTCCACACAGTAAGATTTTGTTTTTTAGTCAGGGGTCATTGATTAAAGGTAAGTTTAGATATGCAGTGGCAGGATAGTATATAGGGCGAGTTTGTAAAGTAAGTAAAGTCGAAAATTGCTCTGAAACAGACGCATGCATTCATCTTAAAAACAAGCAGTGCTCTACAAAAGATATGCATGCTCAACTATTGCCAGCAAATCTCCAAGCGGGTGCTCTGAATTGCTCCATCTCTTTTGATGATTCACACCAAAACAATAAAGACATAACTCCATTTTTTAGATCTGATTAATTTGTTCCTAATTTCAGTGTTTGTTTTCCATGTTTTACATCTAGAAAATTTACATCTATATTGAGATCTATATACTCCATTGCACCAAAAATTTTTAAATAAATGATGATATGAAACAATATTTAGTTACATGACATTACCACTCTACCTGTGAGTGACATCACAGCAGTAAAGCCAAAATTGCTATAATTTTGCTCACTGATTACATCAGTTTTTTGACATATGATGTTCATCTGTCATTTTTGTTTGGAGTCCCATGACCATCAAAAAATAAAAAAGAATCAGATTTCTTAACCACACTTTTTTCTAAAAGAATCTGCACAACCACATGAAAACAATATTTTCAATGTAACCTTCAATCTTGGCATGCTGGGGTTTGGTGATACCAAAATGAACGCCAGAACTTCATCATCTGAGTTTTGAGCGAGGGGTGAACAGCTAACCCAAAATGTGTACACTGATTGTGAAAATCCACAATCTTTTGCTAAGATTGTGTAAAGATTGTGAGGGATTGTGGTAAGATTGTTAAAGATTGTGAGGGATTGTGGAGGACTGTGCAGCGGTGTAACATGCCTGAAGGGGCAGGAGGGAGACAGCCCATCAAAAATTCTTGTGACCCAAAAAAAAGGTCATCATGTCTATAGTTTCCTTTGCGAGGAATGGTGAAGGAATGTGGTAAGATTGTAAGGGGTTGTGGTAAGATTGTGACAGATTGTGAGTGATTGGGACAGACTGTGTAGAGATTGTGGGATGAAGGATTGTGAAAGATTGTGAGTGATTGGGATGGATTGTGTAAAGATTGTGAGGGATTGTGAAGGATTGTGGTAAGATTGTGAGGGATTGTGAAGGATTGTGGTAAGATTGTGAGGGATTGTGAAGGATTGTGGTAAGATTGTGAGTGATTGGGAGGGATTGTGTAAAGATTGTGAAAGATTGTGAGAAATGTGTACACCGATTGTGAGAGCTGTTCACCCCTCGGTTTTGAGTAACTATCAATATCTTCCAAGATGTCCATTGCAACTACATGTGGAGCATTTAACAAAAAGAACAACAAAAAAAATTTAAAAATCACTTAGCCTAACAAAAAAAAAACAAAAACCAGCTGATTTTGAAGTAACTGACATTTATCCATCAATTTGTGACTTGGTGGAATTAATCAGATAATTTACAAACCCAATGGATTTCAAGAAATTGCATTTATTTATTTAAGAACTTGAGTGTTGTGATTGATGGGCTTATCAATGACTTTATGAACTCGCCCATAATTGTATGCAAGTTTATGTTTACACTTGCTAGTAATGTGCCAATTTTTATTAGCACCACCAAATACGTTAGAGCATAAATATGGGGCATACCCATGCATTCTCACATGTGATGCTTGAAGCCAGAACCCCTATTTAATTCTTAGTGTTCCTTTTTTGGCTAGACAGGATATCTGTTACTGCAAACACGTCAGTTTTGGTGGTTTTGGAACATACTTTGTTACATCACTACATTATTTGACATTTATCAAATATTTACTAGTTGATTGGTTGAAAATTTTTCAAATTGTAGATTAATTTTGAAGTTTTTCTTAAAGTAATTGTGCAGATTTATTATGGACACCATGAAGACTGTTTAATGGCATCTATAAACCACTCTTAACTTTATTAACAAATTATAAAGAAAAATACATGTAGTTACCTATGGAATGGCACTCCTTTACTTCTTCTGGACATTTTTCCACAAACCCCACATTTTACATGAAATATTTCCCATTTTTCACAGAAAAAAAAACATAATTTTACATGACAAACACAAAACATGTGAAAATTTCAAGATGGCTCCACTCA
Organism: Aspidapion aeneum; assembly: GCA_963576565.1. Classification (NCBI taxonomy): domain Eukaryota; kingdom Metazoa; phylum Arthropoda; class Insecta; order Coleoptera; family Brentidae; genus Aspidapion; species Aspidapion aeneum. The sequence goes on along the minus strand of OY755039.1, from coordinate 71,128,642 downwards.
CATAGCAGCTGTGTGTCTACATGACAAAACACACGCATGCGCACTTGAAAATTCGAATCCGCGAATTTAAATTTGCCATTGTTTTCAAAGCCAGCTATGAGGGCTTCACTTTTCGATTCTTTAAACATGTATTTATGCTAAAACGTATTTGGGCGCCACTAAATTATTGCATGTCTAAACTCACCTTTGGTCTACAGTTAGGACCTTTCCTGAAATTATGTAACACAAAAACAACTACCCATCTGTCTTTATCTCATTATAAGTAACATAAGGATATTTTTTTTAGTGTGTTACATAATTTAAGAACAGCCCTAATTATGCAGCATATGTTTTTCTACTTTTCGTTATTAAGTTTTAATAGCAAAAGGAAACCATATACTTTATAATACTTCTTACTGTTACAAAAAGAGAGTGGCAGAAAGATGTTAAGACTAAAACTACAACTAAACCTACAATGAGAATGAAAAATACTTTAATATCTTGTTTTTATATAGTTTCTTTAGGGTGACTCTACATATGTGTTCAGCGTAAAAGATTTTCTATAAAAAAGCCAGACAAAATCAGTGATTTTGTAAAATTTTTCTAAAATAAATGTATCCATGACAGATTTGATACCTTCCTAGCTAGCCTATTAGCTCACTTCAAGTGAAGCCATGATATGTTATCAGCCTTAAAAACAGGTTTTTGTAAATATCTGAGAAACTAAAGCTCTTACGAAGTTTTTGGTTATAACACAAATTATTGAACAAAATGTAATCTATCTATTCTATCCATCTATCTATTTAGCTTTCTTCGATCCATCTTTGGACATAGACCTCCCCCAATATCTTCCACTCTTCTCTGTCTGTCACTCTGTTCATCCATCTAGTCCCCGCATGTTTCTTCAAATCGTCCTCCCACCTCATTTGGGGTCTTCCCTTACTACAAGTTTGTTGACATTGATTTTTTACCTGAATCGTTTTCAAGTGAATAACTAGTAATTACTAGTATTTACCACTGCCGTTCAAGCGGCCTTGGTAAATACCACTCCTTGAAGAGTGACGTCATAAATGAGCCCTTTGGACGTCATCGTTTATTACCGGTAATTACCACACTTTTAAGGAAGGTTATTGCGTTTTCTAACCTCACAATCATTTGTTTTGTTTCTTTTTTGGAAAAATGTTCTGTGAATTTTTGAAATGAGTGAAAATTATCATGTGTGCCTCAATTATGAAGGAAAATTGTACAAAGTGATGGCCTCCTCTATATTGTCTTGCCAAAATTTTATTTTCATCAACCCTTGGCTTACTCGAATTTACCCAATGTGGACTGATACACGAAATATCATAAAAAAAAAACAGTGTAGTCCTCTAACCACAGTTTATCATACTTATTTTTTTCCCAAATTATGCCCTTTTCGAATCAAATACGCCAGTATTTCAGAGTCGGTCGAGTAGAACTTAAGTTCAATAATGGCAAGAAGATTATTATTCATCTAAACTAAAACCAACTAAACTTCTTTAAAAAATCGCAAAAAGCAACAACAAACAATAACCGGTTATAAAAAAAGCTATTCAAGCGGCGTTTCTGTGGTAATAGGCTAAGGGCCTTAGCAGCTGATTTTTAATGTCAACCAAGGGATAACCAGAGGTAATTACTAGTTATTCGCTTGAAAACGGCTCTGATAAATCCATTCAAAAATAATAAGCTCAAGTATTTTTGATACAGCACATACAATGCTGATGGGTCGGTAATTCTTGATTTTGATTTCTAGCTCCTGTTTTGTGAATGGCAATGATCTTACTTGTTTTCCACTTATCTTAAAACTAAGGTTTTTAAAATTAAATTAAACTACATTTAAAATATTCACTGCAACCCTTTAAAATGTATGGAATTCTATCGGCACCTATTGCCTTATTTGCTTTAAGCCTGTAAATTGCTTTTACCACTTAGAAACCTTAGCAATGCATCAATAAGACAGCTTCAATATTTGTTTACATTTCAATTCCATCTAATTTCTTTACCACCCTTGACGGCTTGACCGAACTCCGCTCCCGGAAAAGCGTTATTTTCCGCACTTGTTAGGTAAATAACTATAATAATATAATTTGAAGAAATTGTTTTATTGCACAAAAATGACATTGATATTTTAAAATTACATGATAAATCACTGTCATTACCATACACAGACTTAAAATAATCAGCAAAATCATCCGGTATTTTTGTGACCCTGAATAAGATTCGAGCATTGATCCAAAATCATTTCCTCCAGAATGTCAAAGGAATCTTTTAATCCTTTTAAAAAATATCAAAAATACTTGTGTTTCATCTTAAAACTTGCTTCAATTTCCCGAAGGTGAGTGTATGCCAGTTTGACTTTGTTTTTGTTTTTTATGAGACTGCATTGTAGCAAAAAAGACAAGTGAGGTTGGATTTTTTGTGTTCTTTATTAAAAAAAAATGGCTACATCGAGAGTTGTGAGTGACCGATTCAAATCCTGAAACCAAAACAACCGCGAATTAACTTTAACCCAACTTAACCCTCTAAACTAACATTTTCGACAAGAAAATTGTAGCTTTTTTAACTTACCTGAAACAGGTATATCCCTTGAATAATAATTACAAAATGATCACCAAGAACAAGCACCCAAATTATTTCAAAACTTAAACCTTGACACACACTTCTACCTACTAGGAACGGCCGAAACTAACAAAATTAATATCTATATCCTTATCGGACTTAATAAAAAAACAAGTATGCTGCCGAGACATCGTTTTCTTTTTAATTTTAATATATTCTCTAAAAGAGTAGATTTTTTTGTTACATCCGCCACCCTGACCATTTTCCACCCCTTAATTTTAAGTGAGAATGGGTCACATTACGCGCTCTGGAAACAAGTAATGTTTCAGATAAGACACATGAAACATCTCTCGTTCTTTTTTAGGGTCACTGGCATCGGCCAAAATAAAAGTGACGTCACTTATTTGTTTTTTAAGGATAAAGGGGCCCTCAAATAAAAGCAAAAACTTTTTTATTTTATTTGTTAGACTAGAAGATACTGGGTTTGCGCGAAGAAGAACCATATCGCCTACAGAAAAGGACGTCCTGGTCTATTTATCCCCCGGCGTTCTGCTCAACCCTGCATACATTCTTTAGCCAACAGTAATTTTCGTTCCATGGATAATTCAGGCATGCCGAAATCGGGAAAACTTACAACCTTGTGTCTTATTAAGGACACTGGAGATGAACCACGGTGAAGCTCTATCGGGCTAAAACCAGTGGATTCGTGCGTTACCGAATTTAAAAAACTTGCAAAATTACGAACTTCCACCGCCCACCTTGTATGTCTCTCGTGACAGTAAGTCCGAAAGAGCCGGGATAATTCACGCATAGATCCCTCAACGGGATTAGATTGAGGATGCCTAATAGAGCTAAAAACTGTTTGAATGTTTAAATTTCTTAGAGTTGTACCCCAGGCTTTAGCAGAGAACTGAGTACCGTGATCTGTTAAAAATTTTTCAACCTTGGGATTCTTTACAAAATAATCAAGAATTAATTGATTTAAAATTGCGCGGGTGGTAGCTCGCTTTAAGGGGTATAAAGTAAGGTGTTTCGAAAATAAATCTAATACGACACAAAGCATGGTTGCTCCCCCAACGGACCTAGGAAGAGGACTATAAAGATCCAGTGAGATTATCTAATGGACGCGATCTGGAATAATGGGAATTAATTGAGGGGTTGGTAAAAACGATGTTTTAGTTTTTTGACAGGGCGCACAAGATTAACCGTTTTTTTAAATTTCTTTAAACATATTTGGCCACCAAAAGTCTCTTTTTATTGCTGACCAAGTCTTAAAAACGCCAAAATGGCCGAAACTTTCATGCTAACAAAGAACGCAGTCGCTGGTTAAAGATGAAGGTAAGCAAAGTAAATACGGCTCTTCATCCGAACATCTTACAAAGAGCTTATTTTCAAAAACCAAATACCTATCCTTTAATTTAGAATTTACGTCCATTTCTAGAGAGTTTATTATATTTGATAATTTATTATCGGATTTCTGAAGTTCTTCTATCTTTTTTAATTTATCTCGAAAATACGGGGTTACATTAATAGACAGTAACTTAAAGCAACGACGTTTGAATGTAACTTAATGCTCTATTGTCAGTTAAAACGTAAAAATGTCGCCCCAACAATATAGTTCTCTACTTCATTAAAGCGAAACTAACTCTAACTAACTCTTTGAAAGGAAGATTCTTTCTTGTTCCGTCCCCCATTTCTACTTAACCCCCTTTTTAAGCAATCGATAAAGATGTTCAGCAATCGCGGAATCATAATTGCAAGTGGCTAAAAATGATTGGAGGTATTTTATGTTGGAAAATGCTTTATTGTCTCTATCCTATCTGAATCGGGCTCTAACAAATCTGGCCCCAGTAAATAACCTAAATATTGCAGCTTTTCGGGCATTATTTTGCATTTTTTCAACTTTAAAGATAGCCCAGCGCTTTCTAGACGCTTAAGAACTCTCTCCAGATGGATTAAATGCATTTCAAAGGTGCCAGAAAATATCAAAAGGTCATTAAGATAAAGAATTAAGAAGTTTTGGAACTCATTGCTAAATATCTGAGAAGGGTACCTTAAAAACGAAGCTACCGCGGTTGATAGGTCAAACGGTAAGACTCGGAACTGCTAGCTCCTTTGGCCCACCATAAACCCACAGTACTTCCTATCAGCCTCTCTAAGAGGTATCTGCCAATATCCTGAGGATAGATCAAGGCACGTTTTATACGGGGCGTTAGACAAAAGTTTTAAAATTTCCAAAATGGGCCGAGGAGATTCAAAATCGGGCACTAACCGCTTATTTAAAACCCTTAGGTCCAAACAGACACGAAAACTCCCATACTTTTTGACATCAGTCACTAGAGGGCTTATATAAGCCGTGGAAGCCGACTCAATTACCCCCCATGAAATCATTTTTTAATCTCCTTATTGACAGCCTCCCGATGAGTAAACGGTATCGGGTACTGTCTCTGTTTAAATGGGGTTTTGTCAAAAAGTTCTATTTTATGTTCATAAAGATGAGTTTTTCCCGGGGTATCTGAAAAAACCCCTTTAAAATTAGAAAACAATTTTTCTAACAAAATTCTTGGCTTGCCCTGTATATGCCCAAGGATTAAAGAAAAATCGCAATCATCACCTTGCTGATAAATTGAATTTAAATTACTGCAAGTGTATTTTTTATAGGAAATCATTCGAATGCTCAAATTATCTTCCGGCGCACAGAGGGCCAGGGGTCACTGAAAATATTGAATATCTCCAAAAAAAAATTCCTATTATTACCCAACTCTTGACATTAATTTGAAACGAGTAGGCTTTGGTGAGTCATAAAACAAAAACAAAAAAATAAAAGAATTGCCGTAACTTGTCAAAAAGGCTTCACTTAGTGGTAGGTTCAGCGAAATATTATTATATGGCAGCAGCGTTTTTAAACTTTGTAATTTTTTTAAAACTTATATTTTACAAATACATTTTTTATGATGAATGGAGATAAAAGAGGTAAGTTTTTGCTGTTTTCCTACACTTTTATATTTTAGTAATAATTTCCCATATTTGTATAACGACCATTTTTATTAAAACATATTTTTCAAAATAAATCCTAAACTTTTACGAACGATTTAAAAAAAATGTAGGAATATCATATTTTTCTTATATATATTATTAAGTTAAGTAGTCTGTATACTTTCATGTCGCGCAAAAAAAATCTGCACTTAACTGCTACCCTGTGTGGTGGTAAAACATTATTTTCTGCTAGATGCCTCGAATCCCTATTGGTATTAATAAGAGAACTATACAGGTTGAGTGAAACCAACAGAAACAACTACTCCGACGGAAAATACTCAATTATACTGATGGTTTGATGCTTTCGTTGGGAACTTGTTAAAACTGTTTGGTTTTCACTCTCTCCAACGTCGATCACAAGGATACGAATGATGGATGAAGGTAGAAATTGTCAAAAAATTCACTTATCTTGGAGTAACCTTTTCAACATCTAGTCTGTTTCGAGATATGGCACAACAATTAATTGCCAAGGCAGGTCAAGCAACGGGAGTCACCTTGACGACGCTAGCCAGAACCAAAACTACAAAAGTATTTGAAGCAACAGTTCTGAGTGTTTTCTCGGGTTGTCTTCCTGCCTGGGTGCTTTGATATTACGATGTTTTCGAAAAAGTTCAGGTTAGTTTTCTTAAAAGACTTCTCTCATTACGAAAATCCACCTCTTCTGCAATAGTTCGACTCGAGACGGGGTCAACTCACCTAAGCTATCTGATCTTTAAACTCTCATTAAACTTCCTCATAAAATTACTGCAAATGGGCGATGATCGTTTGCCAAAGATATGCTTTAACCGCCAACTGGCTCTGCTGAACTCCACAAAACCACAATTTAACTGGGCTTCCCAGATCAAACAGATGTTTGAGGCTTGTGGTCATAATAATGTTACAAATTTAAGTTATTTAAATTTTATAATTGGAATTTACTTAGGTTTAGTGTAGTATTAGGTTGATTTATCTTAAGGTTGTATTCTTAGTCTAGGTTTTAGTTGCGTTATCTGTGACTTGCGGTCGTAATAATACGAGAACTTTCCGGACGTCGAAGGCTGCCGGAAAGTTCGAGAGAGATGGACGATCCTATATATATAGGGCCGGGGTCGCGCACCAGGCAGTCAGTCATAGATAACCAATGGTAGTGATCGCGAAGTTAATAGGCGGATTAAAGTAGTGAATTATTCGCAAGTTATTAGTAAGTTTAAGTGCGTATTTTTGTACATAATTTGTCGAAATAAATTGACGTATCGTTTTCAACAATTGCGAGTTTTAATTTGTCGTTGTGAACCCGTAACAATAACATCTGGGAAAATCTTGATTATAGAAGGTTAAAACATGAAAGAAAAAATTTTCTTGATAATTTTCATGCAAAATGCTATGAGGCTGATATTTCTATAGCAACAAACTCAAATTATACAAACTTTTACTCTGTCCTTACTCATACGCCTCGTCTTCCGGCAAAATACCTAACATTACACCTACCTATATATATATATATCCCGCATTTTGGCTCAGCTTAGGGTGAGCAACAACAAGTTCTATAAATTCTCCTACAAAGGAGTAACTCACTCTATTAACCCCACCCTAGCTTGTTCCATTTGCAATATGCTGGAAAACGAGACTATTTACCACTTCCTTTTTTCTTGTCCTATGCATAGATCCTATCGGACCGGCTTCGGGGATGTTCAAACATCAAAACAGATTGCACATGCTATTATAGGAATAATCTCAAACAGATCTTATCTAATTGGTGAATAGAAAAGACCGGGCTCTTTTCTCTCTCCCCTATCCCAAATTCTTTCACTAGGTAGTCAACCTACCAAGCCTTACCAATTTAGTTAATTTTTTATTGTTTTTTAACCTGCCATTCTTCATGACTAAATTCGCTTTTTGGTTTTTCATAGACAAAATAAATATGTTTTAGGCTAAAATTAAATTAGTTAATATTACTAGATACGTAGGAATCCTTGTAATAAGATTATAATTCTTTGGATACAATAAAGAAAGTAAGTAAGTAATAAATAGTCATGGATCCATTTATTACCTTCCTAGCCCGCGCTGCAATGGCTAAAAAAGGTATTATTTTCGACGAATTTTTTTTTTTGAGATAACGCCAAATATGTGTTATTTGGATGCATTTTGACCTATCCCAGCAATATCGTCGTGATGTCTGTCTGTGTGTGTGTATATATTTCTGTCCGTAACACGTTAGCTCCTAAACCGCTGAGCTGATTTTCATAAAATTTTCAGGTAAAATAGTGTTCGACACTCTTACGAGCTGATTAAATTTTGGTCAAAATTCATTAATGCTAATGAGAGTTTTTTGACAATTAAAAACTTAAAGAAATGCTAACTTTTTTACGGAGCATCGTATCAATACACTGTTTTCGTGTTATAACCAAAAACTTCGTAAGAGCTTTAATTTCTGAGATATTTACAAAAAAACGGGTTTCATGGAACCGAACCGAACCGAACCGAACCATTTATTTTTTTTAAATTTTTTGCTCCTAAATTATTTTTATCTTATTTCTGGAAAACGGCTAGGCCAATTTTGATTACTTTACTTTACTTACTTTCGTAACCCAGTGTCACACTAGGAAAAAAACGTATTTTTTTCTCTTTAGTTTTAAAGATATTAATTAATATTTTAAACTGTTCTTGGATTTACCGAACAGCAACATAAAAAAAGGTATTTCCCTCCAATTTTTTCTGCACATACCTAAACTATAAAAACAAAATATAAGCTAAAAATAGAACAAATATATATACACAGTGTCTCAAGAAGAACGCTTGTTTATTGCATCAGTTTTTAGTACTAACGCAGAACTTATTAATAAGTTAGAACTTAATTTATGTCGCCATTTGGTAAATCCAAAAATAATTTTTTTATGTAAAAATTAATATCTTTAAAAGTAAACATAGAAAAAATTATATTTTTTTTCCTAGTGTGACACTGAAAAGTAAGCAGGTAAAGTTAGATCAGAATTGAGCGAGCCGTTTTTCGAAATGAGATGAAAATAATTTAGACCGTTTGACTACAACAAAATTTATAGCATTTCTTCTATGTATTTAAAAAATTTGTTGTGCTGTGTTTTAATACAAACCATTTAGTAAATTCATTTTTGCGTACGAAAAATGGTTTAAAACATCTGAAGTCAATTTTATTTATTAGGAAAATAAATCTGCAATTAAAAATTTTATATCTAAAAAAGTAGGGCCAATCAAAAAACGAAATTAATTTTTTTCTTCCAATACGGTATAAAACTATTAATGCATGCCAAAATATAATGTGCTAGTTTTAAAATTCGGTATTGGTGCTGATATAAAAAAGTTGATTTTTTGAGTACCCGCCTTATATTACCTAATGAATTGAAAAGAATGACATTATAAATGGCTTTGTCTTTGGGCCTTTACTAGTAGTTTTTATGATCAATAATTTTTTTTCGGTCAAGATGTAAGGGTTATTATTTGTTAGAACATACCCAAAAACGACCATTTAACGAATTTTGACCGTTTATATCTCAAAAACCGTACATAGAAAAACTTAACTTTACTTAATTTTTTTTTAGTTATATACACTACTATAACATAATAAAATTATAGCCAATTCCACCGAGACAAAAATTTCCCATAAGACGTGTGTAAACGGGTGCGATCTTTTTTTGATTTTAGGAAAAGGCATACTTTTGCCTTAGAAGTTTAATAATTTCACAATTAAACCAAACCGGCTATTTTTTATCTGTTTGCTTTGCCTTATATTAGATACGAACTGTTCGAAAACATTTAAAGGAATTTTTATAACATAACAACATTTTAGTTTTGCCCAAAAAGCCGGACTTGTCCCGCTTTATCCGGACTTATGGTCACCCTAGTTTCTTTATCGTTGCGAGATGTTGATGCAAGTAGAGAAAATCAAAGCAAAATATTTTGCATCATGAAAAATTGATTTAAAAGCATCTCCATCCAGATAAATAATTATGTGGGAGGAAAGTTAAGAGATCACCAAAGTAAAAGCTCAAAAAATTAAAATATGTATTTTATTATTAATTTTAGGTGTTACCAAATATGTTAAAGCATAAAAACATCGAAAAGTGAAGCCCTCATAGCTTGCTTTGAAAACAATGGCAAATTTAAATTCGCAGACGCGAATTTTCAAATGCGCATTCGTGTGTTTTGGAAAGTAGACAGACAGCTGCTGTGTGGGTAGATGCCATATTTTTGTTTGTTTACATTTTGCGGTGTTTTGCGTTTGTCGTGATTTTTTTTTCTGTGATAAATGTAAAATAATTTATGTAAAACATTCTATTCCATATGTAAGTACTTGTATTTTTCTTTATAATTTGTTAATAAAGTTATGAGTGGTTTATAGATGCCATGAAACACTTCATGGTGTCCACAATAAATCTGCACAATTAAGTTTAGAAAAACTACCATTTTAATCCACAATTTCATAAATTTTCACACTTTTTAGAAAAAAATTAAGACATCACCCTAAATTTTTGACAATTCTCAAATAATGTAGTGACGTAACGGAGTATGTTCCAAAACCACTAAAACTGACGCATGCGCAGTAACCGAAATCCTGTCTATCCGAGAAAAGAAAAATTAAATGGGGGTTCTGGCTACAACAAATACGTTATAGCATACATACATGTTCAAAGAATCGAAAAGTGAAGCGCTCATAGCTGGCTGCGAATTTTCAACTGCGCATGCGTGTGTTTTGTCATGTAGACACACAGCTGTTCGTTGTGTTTTGCGTTTGTCGTGTAAAATTATGTTTTTTCATGTAAAACATGTGCGGTTTGTGGAAAAATGTCCGAAAGAAGTAAGGGAGTGCCATTCCATAGATAATTACGTGTATTTTTCTTTATAATTTGTTAATAAAGTTAAGAGTGGTTTATAGATGCCATTAAACACTCTTCATGGTGTCTATAATAAATCTGCACAATTAGTTTTAGAAAAACTACAATTTTAATCCACAAATTTTCACCCTATTAACTAGTTTTTAGAAGATAATAGAAAAGACATAACCCAAAACATTTGATAATTGTCAAATAATGTAGTGACGTAACGGAGTATGTTCCAAAACCATCAAAACTGACGTGTGCGCAGTAACCGAAATCCTGTCTACCCGAAAAAGGAACATTATGAATTAAATAGGCGTCAATCATCGCGTGTGAGAATTCATGGGTATGCCCCATTTTTATGCTCTAACGTATTTATGCTACAAGCGTCGCGTGTGAGAATACATGGGTTTGTCCAGTATTTATGCTCTAACATATTTGGGTATTATAAAAGGAAAAAAAGGTAATACCTCTCAAAAATCTTGACCTGAATCTTGAAATGTAAGTAATTTATAAAAAAATACTATGGCAATGGTTTAATTTCAGATTCCGTCAAAAAGCGAGTAGTATTCAAGCTCTTAGAGATAAACTAGCAAGTGGTCCAAATTTTCAAGATTTTGTGAAGGAAAACATACCAACTACAGGAGATTCTGAGTGGCAGAATTACGAAGGCAAATTAAAACGAGAAAAAGGTGAGGATCAAAGACTCAGACTTCCCCCCTGGCTGAAAAGGACCATACCAATAGGAAAGAATTTTAGTAAAATTAAAGAGCAACTCAGAGATCTTAACTTACACACTGTGTGCGAGGAGGCTAGGTGTCCCAATATTGGCGAGTGCTGGGGTGGAGGGGAACATGGGACTTCAACAGCCACTATTATGGTAAAGAAACAAAAATCTCTTTTCACCTGCACTTTTCATAACCCATAAATCATGCAGTAGGACTAAATCGGAATAAATACTGTTTTATATTTTAAACGTATGTGTATATATATTTTTTTATACTGGGACTTTCCATCCATAGCTAGGATCAATCGCCCAGTCATTTTAGGTAAATTTTTTCCGAGATATGCCTTGTTGGGACGTTACAAAAACAACCACGTGCTGAGGTGTGACTCGAACCCAGATACGCAGCGCGCCCAGCCTACGCGCAGTCGCTGCAGTGCTTGCTATACAGGGTGTTTCCTAAACATTGGTCAAAAATTCGTGGTGTGATTCCTGGAGTATTTTCATGAAAAAAAGTTCCTAGAAACATTTATCGAAGAATGGTTCCTAAGGGAGCTGCGCCCCTTTAAAAAGGGCACCACCACCCTCAAGATGAGTTTTCCTCATAAAAACATCATAAAATTTGGTACACGACATAAAATTTTGATTGCAAATTCGATTATGACCTCAAAATTGTAAAATTTCAGTCTTCAGGGTGCCCTTTTTAAAGGGGCGCAGCTCCCTTAGGAACAATTTTTCGACAAATGTTTCTAGGAACTTTTTTTCATGAAAATACTCCAGGAATCACACCACGAATTTTTTACCAATGTTTAGGAAACACCCTGTTAGCAAGCACTGCAGCCGTATGCACGAATCAACGCGCTGAGCCGGTCGGCCACGGTTTCCATGTTCTCACGGTTTCATGTATGTGCATATTAAAAGAAACGTTTTTGTTTTTATATAACAAATAAAAAAAATGTTAGTAAATGTAGCGCTAATAAAACTGTTTTCGGTAATCAAGGGGCCTTTGGATATGCAAAAAGTTTTGAAATTTGTTTAATAATTTTAAAGCTTAAAAAAGTTAATTGTTAAAAATGTATAAATTTGTGTATCTTCTTAACCAATAGGACATTCTTTATTTATTTTAGCTCACACCTATACTATAACTATAGTCGTGTGAGCTTTGTTGATCTTGTCAAAAATAAGAAAAAGAAAGTTGCTCCGATTTCAATTTTTTTATATATCTTTGCGTTTCAGATGATTTTGGATTTTTTTGTCGCACCGTCTGTCTGAATCTGTATGTCCCTCTGTAACGAACAACGCGCAAAACTCAAAAACTACTTGCCCGATTTTAATGAAATTTGCTACCTAGGTTAAAAATAAATCAAATCCATCAAACAGAAGGCGAAAAACAAGGGGACAGATTTCAAAAATTAGATTACTGGTAAAAATATTACTTGTGTGGTATATTAAAAGTAACTGTGCATGAAAATAAAAAAAATGCCGTAAAGTTACTTTACCGCACGCGCACCACTAAATAACTTTAGCAACGTGTCAATAAGACAACTTCAATATTTGTTTACATTTCAATTCCATCAAATTTGACATGTTTATTTATAAATTGCATTCAATTTTGTGAAAAAAAAGGTACTCATAGGTAAAACACATGCGAAAAGTGTCTTTACCGCCCTTGAAGGCTTGACCGAAGTCCGCTCCGCGTCGTTCGGCCAACTGCTGTGGCGTGCGGTAAAGTATTACTTTCCGCACTTGTTAGGTAAACACATGCGGAAAGTGTCTTTACCACCCTTGACGGCTTGACCGAACTCCGCTCTGCGTCTTTTGTTAACTGCCGTCGCGTGCGGTAAAGTATCACTTTCCGCATTTGTTAGGTAAGTAACTATTACCAACTAGCGTGAGGTAAAGTAATAACTTAGTTACTTTACCGCACGCGCACCACTTAGATACCTTGGCAACGCATCAATAAGACAGCTTACATTTCAATTCCATCTAATTTGACATGTTTATTTATAAATAACATTCAATTTAAAAAAAAAGGCACTCATAAGTAAAATATTATACCTAACACATGCGGAAAGTGTCTTTGACGGCTTGACCGAACTCCGCTCCGCGTCGTTCGGTTGGTCGCATGCGGTAAAATATTACTTTCTCCGCACTTGTTAGATAAATAACTATTACAAACACCCTACATCTTTGTGGTTTTAGCTACTGGGTGACACTTGTACCCGAGGTTGTAGATTCTGTTCAGTAAAGACCTCGAGAGCTCCACCACCTCCTGACCCCAATGAACCAGTTAACACAGCAAAAGCAATTGTGTCTTGGGGTTTAGATTACATTGTGCTGACATCTGTGGACAGAGACGGTATGAATTTTGCACTTTCAGAGAACTTTACTTTAAGATATATAAATAAATAAATACCCTACATTCGGCCCAGATGGTTCAGGGGGCGCGCGAACCTTCGTTTGTGAATACAGTTTCACCGAAGGTAGGGGCAACACTTGTCTTGGGCGGAGTTTGGGCATCCACGGAGTAGGCAAAGTTGATGATCAATATAAGGCCGTGGTTCGGAAGTCAGGTTAAGCGGATGGTCCCATGTTAAGAGCGAAGATGGCGCTAGCACGATAAAGATTGCTGTTCTCGACAAAGAGTATCAAGCAAAATTAAATCTTCTTTGAGAAAAGAAAGCACCAATTAACTGGCTGGCAAATTCTGCAAGAAGCGGATAGAGCCAATAAAAAAAAATTAAGAATATTTTTTTAGGTTTCAATTCTCAACAATCTGTTTTAAATGCAATTTGCAGTACATGTCAGGGCTTAGTTTACGCACGTGCTCAGGGCGCCAAACTACTCGATGATCCAAATTGGGCACTTTTGGGGAGTTAAATTATTATTTTTTTTTAATTTCTTTTAGATTTACTAGATGGTGGATCAAATCATTTTGCCGAAACAGTAAGGGAACTCAAAACAAGGTAAGTATCTTCATAAACAATTACTTGGGGCGAGTCGTTAATGCTGATTAAAGCAATATGTTTTGGTGGGTTTGGTTGATGAATTATTTAATTCCTTTTCCATTTCAGGAACAAAAACATTCTAGTGGAATGCCTAGTCCCGGACTTTAGGGGAAACTTGGACCAAGTTAAAACGATAGTTGACAGTGGGTTGGATGTTTATGCACATAATATTGAAACTGTTGAGGCTTTGACGCCATTTGTAAGAGATAGAAGAGCTAGATACAGGTAGAAACCCTACTAAGTTATAATAATGGGTTGCTTTTTTGTAAGCTTTCAACTGCAATTTTTGTTTGGTCATCTATTGTTTTCCAAGGTAAACTTATAAAACGGCACCTACAAAACTGCTATTAAAAAGCAGTTTTTAGATGGCTTTTTGTAAGAAGCAACTACTGCCGAACTGCTTTTTGAAAAAATCAGGATTGCCCATCACCACTAAATTATAACCTAAATATGTAAATTAAGAGAAAAAGGTTAATCATTGGCTAACCTAAATTAATTCAGAGGTGCCACCGGTCATAAACTAATAAACATTTATAAAACTTCAGAGCGGTCAGTGTTCATAAAAAGTAATAAAACAGTTAAGAAATTGTATATAAATTATCTTCACTGTGCCAGTGCAGATACCTTGAAAAATGACGAAAAACGTAAAAAATAATAACATCATCTAAACTATTGAAGTAAGAAAATATATGGCAGCCAACAGAAAAAATACATTTTAGAGTGTCAAATGGAGTGAACTTTTAGGGATTGATAATGGTTTTTCACTGTTTTCAGCGAAACTAAACTTAACATCGAATAAAGTTAAAACCAATAGTTATAGGTAATAAAAATGTCAGCAACATTTGTCTAAACCCTTTTTGAACGTTAAACTTAAAGTTTCCAACAAAAATAAAAAAAAAACAGTTTTTTTGTTTTTAATTTTTATATCCCACATTTTTTTTTAATTTTTCACGAAATTCAGTAAAGATGTTTATATCCTTATCACATCGTGATTATTTTAAATCAAAATATTTATTTTTACATTTTATTTGCAAATGCCCAAGTTCTGTAAGCAGTTATTTTTTAAAGAACAGTTATCATTTTTTCGTTAAAACGTCTATTTTTAAACGGTATAAAAATTAAATATCACTATGGCTAAATTTGACAGGAAATGCAAAAAAGTGAATCAATAATAGCGCAAACGAGATGATATTTGATATAAATTAAATTGCAGCCATTTAATTTTGTTATTTTTTAAACCGCCTAAATTGTGTTTCCTGTCCAATTCATCATCATGATGTGTGTTTTACACCACCTTAAAACTAAAAAAAGGAGTTTTAGGACACAAAAAGGTATATGTTCATCAAATGTCGTAAAAAACAAAAATAAATGTAATGGAAAAACCTTTTTTTCGATTTTTCTAGGAGTTTTGTAAAAAATGGTTAATACAAAGGATGTAGGTAGAACTATTTGTTACCTATAATTTTTGTTGTAGATCTGTTTGTTACATATAACTTTTGTTTTTAATTTTTTCTGTCTAGTTTCGCTGAAAACCGTAAAAAAAACATTGTTATAATATATTAATTACCTTGGCAGAGGTTCATGAATAGTCCAGTCAACGAATGGGTTGTAGAGTGCATGGAGGGGGGGAGAATTTTTCTTTCCGGGAATATGTTAAGGGTAGTCAGGACGTTAACATACTAAAAGTCCCCACTCCTAGCCCTCCCGCTTCAGTGGCGTAGGGGGGTGAAAAGGTGCAATTTTTCAGATTTTTGCCTATAACTCAATTACGGTGTGTTGTACAAAAATAATGTTCTACTAGAAATTAAAGAGGACTAAATTTCCCATAAAACGGTTATGCTAACCTTGCCTTTAGTCATCACAGATTCTGAGACAAAGACGACGAAAATCGGTAATTTTTGAAAAAAAACTTTTTGATCCATTTTTTTTCTCAAATTTGTTAATCTAACACTTTTGTTTTAAATTCTAAAAGATATTCGGTAAAAATAACAATATAAAGCATTCAATTTAAAAACATATATTTATTTATTTACTAATTTGTGCTCATAAATTAAAAGTTACAGGCGTTTTAGTTTAAAGTTCATTTTTGTGATTTTCCACAAAAAAAAGTGTAGTTGCTTTTAGCATCTTCTTTCTTTATCATCATCATAAGCCCTTGGACAAACTTCAGATTTTTGATGGTACCCTGATAGAGGTACTTCAAAAATAAGAAGTAGATATTATTATTAAGGGTTGACATTATTGAACCACCTTAAAAATTGGATAGGTCACTAGGACATACTTGGACTATTGATTCAGGACAATGTTTTACAACAAAAACTTGTGTTGATTTAAGAAATTAGACTTCTAAAATTAAGTTGATATTGGATTGTACATGCGTACAAATTTACATTTATATTGAATATGGAGCATCCAAAACCTTTACATCTTCAGGCACAGAAAGTGATGGTGATAATGATTATGTTTTTTAATTTAAATTTACAAATAAGCTAATAAACTATACAACTAAGTCGTCTTATATTCACTTACTATTTTACCCAATAAGCTTATAAAATACTCAGGTGTACATACCACATAAATTGCATAATATACAATTCTCTTACTTCATTTATTATACTTATAGAGTATTTCTGGGTAGATGTTTGGTATCGTCGAATTTTTTTAGCCCTGTAAGTCCATTAATGTACGTAGTAAAATCTTTTAAGTAAAGTGTATCAGATTTGTAAATTTAAGACCATTATTTTGTTTGTCTTGCTTTCTTGGGTTGCGAAAGGCCAGCTTCTGGCTCCACTTCCGGAGTTTCCTCTCAGTCAATAGTTTTCTATTCGTTGTTAGTTTTAAGCAATGTCGGAAAGCATTCCATGTCTTCGTCGTCTTCATTGTGATTAGTTGAACCGGACACACCATTAAAACAATTTCCCTGACAATTGTGGCATAAATGGGAACAATTTAACGACTTTTTTTTGCAGCTACATTTGATGCTACTGCAGTCATTTCCAAAATTTCTTTTGGTGCCACAGGATGTTGGGCGAAGACTGGAACTAGACAGTTATTTCCCAACCTAATAGTTCTGGAGCTAGCTAATTTCCTAACCAAAGCTGTACTTGATAATATGTTCTATACGAATGTTGTTTTGTTGCTCCTTCACTTGGGGGAAGTGATGATAGATCAGATTTAATACTTGCTACCGATTTTAAAAATAACCGAAATCGGTACGCATTTAGGGAATTTTCATTTGTTGGAGAGTTATACCATTTTAACATGCATAAATGTACAGCATTTTCTACTTCAGCATGCGAGAAGCTGGGATTGTAAAATACTTTTGCTGATTTTTGGATTTCAGGGTGCTTTTGATAAAGCTTTATAAATCCTAGCTTACCCCTTCGAAATGCTGCCGATGTTGAATTGCAACCAGTAAAAGCATGCAGGAACAGTATTCCTTTTAGTCCTAGCTGCTGCATCTTCCCTAATTACAGCTACATTGCATGAATTTTTTAAAGAGTTTTGAATTGCAGTGCTCACAATCAGCACACCAGCATCATCTGATGCTTGCAGCATTGTGATGTCACATTCCTGAAGTTTGGAGCTTAGTAATTTTATAAGACGATCTTTGTTGTTGGTATTTGAAAGGAATTCCTGACTTACATTTATTTGATTATGGAAAGTAAAATACATATCTACTGATTTTTTCATACAATAGCGTCTTTTTTCTTCTGCAGCCTTGGTACTCATGTCTGTTATCTTATATCCATAAAAAACCACAGTACAAAACTTGCCTGCGTAGTGGGTCTTGATGAATTTGACGTATCCATTACAAATTTCAGTAACTGAGGATCCTCTTTGTCACACAACTTTATGCAATAAAAACCCTCCATCAATAACCACATCATAGTTTGTCAGATCTACGTTCTTGTTTGTTGGTTTAAAAAGATTAAACAAAACAGATTTTTTTGTTTTTCTCATACCACTCTCATTGAATAAGGCTATAGGAATTGGAGCCAGTTCATATCGCAAATACTCTTTTAAGTCATCATCACTTTTTTTGCTTATAGATCTTCTTTGAAAGAGTAACAGTAACATGAATTTTATAAGGTTTTTTAGAAACTCATTCCTGGAGCAAAACAAGTTTATTTTCTCTAATTACGGTTAATGTTCAATCTTTCTGCAATTTATATTGACAGAGTTAATGGGGTGGTGCTTTATAAAAACTCACCCAGTACATTACCCTAACTTTTGTCTTCTCGCCCCTAGTGTATTACTTATAAATAATGCCAAAAGTAAATAGGAAAGTTTTTGTAATATTTGTGAAAGTTGAGAAATTTCATAAAAAATTTCAATTTGCTCTATCTTTTGACAGTTGACGGTAGATTGGTAATAAGTACAGTACGGGGGTCCAAGATCTAATGGACACCTAATAAGTGTTGACAGTTAACTGTTTCGTCCTTATGGGACTCCTCAGAACACTGCTGGTCAATGTGACAAATCTTGCGAAGTTAATTAGACGGTTTTGTCTCTAACCCGTGAGGTTAAGCTTTCGGGCTACCCACGGAAAAATATGAGAAAAACAAAAAACTCCTTTTTGCCCGATTAGCCATGAAACTTGTTTGATTTTTAAATTCACGGGTACGAAATTTCACGTTTGTTTGTCTTTTTTTATCTCTTCCTTGATCTTAGTAAAAGCTCTCTCGCAGTCCTCAGACCAGTTTATGCTCTTTGAATTGTCCTTCTTTAAAAGGTCATAGATAGGTGTCATTAGGCTAGCTAAGTTTTCTATGAACATGGCATAATACTGTATCAGTCCCCAAAATGACCGAACTTGAGTTAAAGTTCTGGGTCTTTCTGCATTCACAATGGCGTCGACTCGCTTGCTGTTCTTTTTGAGTCCAAATTCGTTCATTTTAAATCCGAGGTAATCTACTTCCCTCTGGAAGAATGAACACTTGTCTGGACGTAGTGTCAAACCTGCTTCTTTTAATTTTTGAAGTACGGCTTCTAGATTTTTCATATGGGATGCCATATCTTCTCCAGACACACAAATATCATCCACGAAAACTGCAACGCCCTCTAGACCTTGCAATAATTGTTCTATTCTATGTTGAAATATACTGCTAGCGGGTGAGACACCAAACAACATTCTCTTCGGTTTAAAAAGCCCCATATGGGTTTTCAAAGTCATTAATTCTTGGGTTTCCTCGTCTAATAAAAACTGCATGTAAGCTTTATTCAAATCTAATTTCGTAAAAGATTTTCCTTTATTTAATTAAGCAAAAATGTCATTTATTAGGGGTAGGGGGTAATAAGTTGCCCTTTCTAAATATTTATTTATTGATACAGAAAAAGCTGCGCAAATGCGAACGCTATTGTCAGATTTCCTCACTGGTACTATGGGAGTTGCCCACTCTGAAGTTACCACAGGTTCTAATATCCCATCTTTTAAGATACTCTTAATTTGGTCTTCAACTTGCTTTTTATATGCTAGTGGCAAGGGTCTGTGTTTTAAAAACACTGGTCTAGTTCCCTCTTTGACTTGTAAGGATACCTTACTATATTTATGTCCCTAGCTTTGTTGTAAAAACATCTTTGTATTTATTCAATAAAGATTCTTTTAAGTTTTCCAAATTATTCATTTGCCCAAAGTTTAGACCAATATTAAACTGATTTAAAAATTCTCTGCCTAACAGTGGTGGTCCCATGGTATTGACAACATAATATCTAACATTTTTTTCAATGTTTTCTAACCTAGTTTGTGCCCAAAAATAACCTATTGGTTTTATAACTGCCCCTGAGTACCCCTTTAACAGCATAGAATCTTCTATTATTTTATAGCTGCTAAATTTATTTTTATATAGCTCTAAGCTTACCGCATTTATTGAGGCCCCTATGTCAGCTTGAAACTCACACATACTTTCTCCAATTTTAACATTTATTTTAAATAACTCATTACACTTTGATATAGACAGACTAAACATTTCTCCATAATCACAAGACTCGGAACTCTGTACCGCCGATTTTTTTTCTAACATATTCATCTCCGTTTCTTCCTCAAGAAGGTTTTATGGACAATGGACAAGCCCTTTTCAAATGCCCAACTGATGAACATCGTCGAAACTTATAGTCTTTATACCTGCATGGTCTGCTTTTCGAATGAACGCGCCCACAAACATCGCAATAACTCGGTTGTTCGTATCTATTTCCCGAAAATTCACCTTTATTTTCTGAATTTCCCGACACCACGATGTTTTTATTGTTTTTGTTGCCATAACCAAACTTTTCGAATGGCTTTTGACTGCCGGTCGGGCGATCAGCTAATTGAGGTTGTCCGCTGAAAGCTGCACCACGGTTCGATATTCGCAAGTAGTGCATTTCGCCCTCATTGTGCGCATTTTATCTTTGCACTGCTAATTTTACCAAACTGTCCAAAGATACATTTTTTTCGTCATCGGCCTTCGTTTCACATGATCGTTCGAGTACAGGTCCCTTTTTCATTCCACAAACAAATTTTTCACAAAGACAAAAATTTAACATGCTCCCAAACACGCATTCTACAGCCAAACTTCTAACTCTCGCATGCCAATCTTGTGTCCCCTCATTCTCAGTCTGTATTGCACTCCAGAATCTTGATCTTTCTTTCCAGGAAGACAAAATAGGTGCAAATTGGTTTGCCATCAAGGTTGATAGCCCGTCATCTCTTTAGGAAGTTTGGGGTGACACAAGTCTCTTAATAACTTATAGGTGTTAGAACCAACTAAAGCTATTAATGTTCCTACTTTTTTGTTATCGTCATTTATATCGTTAGCTGTAAAAAATAAATCTAGACGCTCTGTATACACTGTCCAGCATTCTCTGGTGTGGTCAAACTCGGGAATAGCGCCAATCAGAGGCATTTTGCCGCTCTGTCTTTATCTCTACGATGCCAAATCTATTCGCCGCCTTTCAGCTACTTTTGCCTGCGACTGCCCAACCCTAAACCACTGAAGATGAGTCTGCTAATTATTGCCGAAGACTCTGCCCCTCACTGTTGCCTGCTCTTCATTCTTGTCTGCCGATGCCAAAGACAAGCCTCTGCCCCCTTATTAGTAATGCATTAATTGAAAAAAATAGTCTTACTTTTTTTTTGTGTCCTTTTAAAATATTTTTATACGGTACGGGGTTGAGTAACACGTTAATTAGTCCGTTAATTATTACTGTTCATAAGATGCGTCCGTTATCAGCCACGATTGGCGTTCAAGAGACCGCGCATGTCAAGTGTCATAACTGTCAATTACTCGCAGGGTCTGTACACTATTATTCTATATCATATGGGGTCTTTGTACAAGTTTGTACACAAGCAATACATTACAATTATCCACCAAGTTCACCATGCAAATTTATTTTTCCTCTTGGCTTCGATATATTTTCTTTTATTTTCAATATACCGGGTGTTAATAAAGTATGTCGCTTGATTTTATACAGGTTATTTTAATGTTGTTTTAATTTTTTGTTTGTTTTTTCTTAATAACCCATGCAGCTTTTGAGATGTTTAGCTGATATCTGGAACGTGTATTTAGGAAAAAACTACAGGGTGATATTTTTTCCGGGGTCATGCCTCCTTTTTGCCCCCAGAACTTTTTTGCAGTAATTCACTGGCAAATTCAAAAATATGAAATGAATTCCTTGTGTTATTCAAAAACTATTTGATCTTTTGCAATTTTTTATATTTCTAACCGTTTTTGAGAAAAAGGATAAAAGAGATAATTTGTATCTTCGACTGCTATTCAGGAATTACATAAAACTCGCATAAAATTAGAATAATGTAATGTAGTCTCTATTTTAAATTTTAATGTCATTTAGCAGGGTACAAATTTTATTTTTTATCCTTTTTCTCGAAAACGGTTAGAGATACAAAAAATTACAAAAGATAAGAAAGTATCTGAATAAAACAAAGAATATATTTTATGCTCTGGGCTGAAAGACAGAAGAGCTGTCGTAGGTCACGGATGGTGTATTTTTCTTTGCAATCGATCTTTTCATCGATCGATATATATACAGGGTGTCCCATAACTTAGGGGCCATAGTGCAGCAGGAGATAGAGGAGGTTATTTCCGAGAAAAAACTGTATACAACATGGGGTCAACATACATCTGTTTTTAAGATATTTGATTTTTAAAGTTAGAGGAGTCGGGGGAAAAAGGGTTTTAGAAAAAAAAGAAAATCTGTCACAGCCAGCTGAATACTCAGCTAATTGTGATTCAAAAATATAGTATTCTTTTTCTTGATAAAATATTATAAGTTGAGAAGATACAGACTGTCAAAAATGGATAAAAAAGAATAATAAATTTTTTTTATAATTTTTGCTTACTTATTCTTTTAAAAAATTTTAATAATATTTTATGACTATGTCTCGATAGAGACTTGTTTATATTAACACAAAATATAAAAAAAAACATTGCGTTTAATATGGCATTCATAAAAATTTATATAAAAAAAAATGTTTTTTTTTTTCTAAAAAAATTGACCGACTAATTTTTTTTTAAATTATTTTTATTTTAATTTATTGCTCTTGTTCTAATACATGAATTTACCCAATTTCATATTTTTACTACATTTTTTTATAAAGTTATTATAAAAAAAGTTTACAAAATCGCCACCTTTGATGCTCTGTATCTCGGCAAAGAGTTTTGACCCATGCATTATAGGAACTTTTTTATCAGACATGACCTCCTCTTTCACCTGTTGGCCTATGACCCCTAAGTTATATAGCAGTTTATTCTCGCCTTGTTCTTATTAGGTGGGTTAGGTGGAAGAACAGGTCTTTCGTTTGGAAACAAACGGAAGAACTGAACCTCGCCCAATTTGGTCATGTATTTTTTTTTTGGTGATCAATAAAAGACCTTTATTATTATTATTATTATTATTAACCGTCTAATTAACTTCGCAAGGGTGTCACATTGACCAAGCAGTGTTCTGTCAACACTTATTAGGTGTCCATTAGAACCTGGACGCACGTGAGGTTAAGCTTTCGAGCTACCCACGGAAAAATATGAGAGAAACAAAAACTTATTTTTACCCGATTAGCCCCGAAAACTTGTTTGATATATTTGATATTTTTGAATCTGCCATTTGCTTACGGCAAAAAATATTCTGGGGGAAAAATGGGGCATGGCCCCTGAAAAAATATCACCCTGTTGTATTTTCCTGATATTTGGCATGCTTAATGATGTATGCATTGTAGCTAAATACACGTCCCAAATTTGAGCCAAACATTTCAAAAACTGCACGAGCTATAAAGAAAAAACAAACAAAAATTGAAACTTTGGCACCCCATATTTAGAAAACTAAGCATTTGCGGACCCATGTTTATTTAAAGTTATTTCTTAATATCGCTCATTTTTTGAAGTTTGGCGTCATACTTTATTAACAGCCTGTATTTCATGCTGTTAATTTTTTTCCCTTTCAAAAGGTATTTGCACTGGAGCATAATTCAAAACATATAAATAATAAGATGCTGTTATACAGACAAAGTATAATTTTTTTAGGTGCAATGCATTTCTTTTTCACTTTTCAAATAAAGCAAATTTGTTTTTTTTCCTATTTGGTTATTAGGTAACGTTCTTAAATTACATTACGCAAAAACTTAGGATTTTCGACCCTCTTATGTAACGCATTTTCAAGAAAAAACACGTCAAAAAACATTGAGCATAACGTAATTGGAGAATGGTCCCTTATGACAAGGTAACATCAAGATAGAATAAATAAAAAATCACATTCTTCAGAACTCATAAGAAGAGTAATTCCACGCCAAATCATCCAATGGGGGTAGCTGCCATGTCCCGAAAAAAATCCAAATTTTGATAACATGTATTAGTGTCCTTAGGAATACCAAATTAACAAATTTTAATTTTTAATGTCGTCTCCCGTATTTTACAGGCCACTACACAAAAGTAAAAAAAAAGAAGAAAATCAGTTGTGGCCTTATTTTTTTTTATTTCTATTGTATTAAATCTTATGTAAAAACAAATTTGACGGAAGAAATCGTTAATATTGGTTGGATAATCCTATACAGAAAAAAAAATTAACCTCACTTTTTTGACAAAAATAGTTTTAAAAAAATAGTCAATTTTATGATTTTCTCGATTTTTAATTATTTACACCGCTGCGGAATATGGTCCATCAAAAAAAAGTCTATACGTACATTAAAGCTCAGTGGCTTGACTATCATACAAGGCAAAAGAAAAATTTCTAGGTCTATTGCTTCCAAGAAACTAAATTTTTTAAAATTGGAAAAACCGCAAAAACCTCAGAATTGGCAACTTTTGACTAAAAAAATTGTCATGTCTATCTGTCTATTAAAACTTCGCTTGTGCGTTGTTTTACTTGATAATGAATCGTCTAAATAAAAGTAAAATAAAAAATCTGGGTCTGTCATTTTAACATCAACTTTTAAGCTATTTGGTTAAAGCATTTAAAAAATCAAATTTTTTTATTGAGTCGCAAAAGGAAAAAAATTATGTATAAAAATCATCGTTAGGGGATCTTATTTATAGCCACACTGTTTTGCGTGAGATCCTAGTTTGTGGGTTCAAGTCCCATCTTCGTACACTGTCAAATTTTTTTTTTAGTTTTAAGAATACATTTTTGGTGAGACACGGACATTAATTAGTTTGTTTCTTTGGTAAATGAAATGGTTCAGGTTTAACAGTGGCGTACGCAGGAGGGAGGGGGGTTGAAGGCCTAATCTTTCCAAAACCATTAAATAACTTCTCCTAAAGATTGAATTTTTCTGAAAGAAGAAATAAATGGTTTTCCAGGACTTTGCTTTTACTCAAGCCCCCTCTCCCAACCCCTTTGGAAAATTTCTGCATACGCCACTGGGCATTAAAAAAACTAACTACAAAACTAACGCATGGTAAAAGCCCATGTGATGCGTTTGGAGGTACTGTAAAACGATTTGTTTTACATTAAAATCTCAAACAAACAACAATTGGACACCATTCTTTCACTCCTCTGGATGATTTAACTATAGATGCTAAATTTACTTCAAGCTCTGAAAAAAAATTTGTTCGGTTTCTGAAATTATAGAACTCAACTTCGGTTCCGATTTTTTAAATATGACAGTAGGTAACTACTAAAAAAGTAAATAAATCATCAGATTTGGGGGGGGGGCATCCCCCCCCGTGGATCCACGCCTGTAATTTGTGATGCAATTTAACATCACTAAAAATATTAAAATAACAAAAAAATGTGTAGTGACCTTAAGGATTACAGACCCAGATTTTTTATTCTTGTTTTTAAAAGTATATGATACAGTGAAAAATTTACCCTACTTGATTACCACCAGCACCCCGATAGACAGGGTCATTTTTGATGCTGAAGTTGAAGGATTTCCCAGACATTCTTAACTTCTTCGTGGAACTCCAAGGTAACGTCTACTTTTTAAATATGTTTTATACAAGGAAGATATAGTCCTTGAGTATAGCTTTCCAACACTATCAAAAATTTAAGAAAACATTACATTTATACCCCAAAAAAATATGAAAACTTCGAAAATTTCTGCGTTTTTTGGATATTCTCTAAATTGCTCTAATTAAGCCAGTATAAAAGATTTTGCTAAACATCACATTTTTTTGAAAACTACTTTTATGCATGTTTTCAAAATTAAAGGTTAATTTTTTTTAGGTGCTGTTTACTATGAGCATAATTTTAAATGCGTGTACAACAGACTAATTGGATTAAAAAATCTAAAATTGTGCAAAAGTGGTTAAGCATAAGCTGTTTCATTTAGTAAGCATGATTAAAGAAAAAAATTAAATGTCACGGCAACACTTTTTTTGTAAATTGGATGACTTGGCGTGGAATTGCTCAGAAGTTTTAAAAAATGAAACTTTAAATTATTTAAAAAGGTCATAATTATTCCAGAATATTTTATAAAAGTTAGAAGACTTTCAAAATAGGTATAAATTCATAAAAAAATAGTCGGTGACCGACCTGTAAATTTTTAAAGTCGTAGTTTCTTTTTAACCTCGTATTAACGTTAAATTAATGTAAAATAAAATGGATATTCCGAGGACACAGTCAGAAGACCAAAGGGAAAAATACATTTGTGCGCAAATGCACAAAAGGGAGATATTAGTAGCTCGTATACTACTCGGGCGTTTTGGCCTTGTTGGGCACTACTCAGTACGAGCGTAACCAGGGACGATGAATGGTGATAATGATGTCTGAAAAGAAAATGTGAAAAGTGGACATTTACTGGAAACAGACCAACTGCCAAATTGCAGTACCAGTCACGGTAGCTTCGGGTTTTCGTCACTACAAGGACAGTTAGTTATTAGTCTCAGCAAATATCTTAAACCCAGAGTTCTAAAATAGATTGAAAGGGATATTCCAAGAAGACAGGCAAAAGACCATAATAAAAAATAAGTGTGTGGGCAAATCCTCAAAAGGGGAATATTAGTAGCTCGTATATATATATCTGTCTTCGTAGTGACGTCAAATTTTGCCTCAAGCTTGAGACTACCGTGACTAATACTATAATTCGGCAGTTCTGTTTTTTAAATGTTTACGTTTAATATTTTCATCATCATCAGTGGCGAAGCGTAGGGGTAGACAAGGTAGACAGTGTCTACCCAAAATTTTCGATTTTATTATTACATAAAAATATTCCTTAATGCTATTTATTGTTTGTATATTATTTAAAATATTTAGGCATAGCACATGATCAACTATTAATTAACAACTAAAATCCAAAAATAATGACAGTCCTGTTCCCGCCGCACGGCCCGTCAGTCTTCAAAAAACACATTGTAGATGGTGTAGACGTATTTAAAATTATCTTCTAAAATCCCTGCTATAGGTTACAGTTCAACGTAAAAGCGCGACAATTTGGTGGCGGAGATAGCGAGTGGAAAAGACATTCGGCTATTTGTCTACTGTAGTCGGTCAGCTAGATAGTGAGTGCACATTTCGCATTATAATAATTTATATCGAAGCGCATACTCGACTCTGCGTGTATTTCGCATATACTTAGTATATGGTATTTCGTCCCTAATTTTACAAACATTCCGAGAAGACCTGTCATCGCTCTTCTCGGGTATATTTACCATTTTTCTACCAGTAAAATACGCAGACTAGAACTTATTTTTAAGACAGTTTGAGAGTTACTGTACGCTGTTAATATAAATATTTGTTGTACTTTTTATGCAAAATAAAAATAGTTTTATTTTTTTTTGTAATACCTATATTTTTTTCGATTTTATTTTCCGTTTCTTCTGTCTACGCTAAAAAAATCCTGACGCCTCACCACTGTCATTCATCGTCCCTTAATACTAGTTACGCTCGGACTGAGGAGTGCCCAACAAGGCCGAAACTACCGAGTAGCTAAAATAATGTTTTTGCCAAAAACTATCATTTTTACGACCAAATTGAATATTTTATTTTTAGACAGTCGCTGTACACGCTGGAAAACGTAAAAAAGTTTAATCAAGATCTGATCACAAAATCCTCCATAATGTTGGGTTTCGGTGAAAAGGACGATGAGGTATACCAGACCATGCAAGACCTTCGGAATGCAGGCGTCGATTGCGTCACTTTGGGCCAATATATGCAGCCAACCAAACGTCATTTAAAGGTAAAATTATTTTGCTGGTATTGGTGGTCATATCAGTCCTTAACAGGACCTAAAAAATCTTTTATGATGGACTACAAAAATAAATAAGAATTTTTCTTTTTGCACAGGATGATTGAAATTGGGCACTTTTAAGTGGGAAAGAAAGGGTACTTCTACGAAAGATAGAGGAAAACTAACCACCCCTTTACGAGCCTCAAATTTAATGACAAAAATTTTTGGTAAAACCGCATTTTGATATATCAACAGGTTTTTGCGCTAAGGGGGATTTTTAAAAAGTCTGTATTTTGAATTGGGGCCTGTAACTTAATTTATTTTTGTTATAAAGGCTTGTTTGAGACTCGCAAAGGGGTGTTTTCCACTATCTTCCCTAGAACTACCCTTTCCTAGTGTGCAAGCTGTGCTTGACAATTACACTTGCTTAACTCGGCTTGAATAAGCAGCGGGATTAAAGTAAAAGTTTACTGCCAGGGAGCAGCCTCACTCCCTGCAATGACCAAGAAGGCTTATGGTACAGTAAACTAAGTAGGTATAGTGAGAACAACTATCAAATGTTGAATCTCCTTTATTGAGATAAATCCTCTCTTTTTATATTAACAAATTGTTATAGTTCGTGATAAATTATAAAATATAAAATTCCATATAATGTGTTGTTTTATAAACTAAATAATTTATATTATTTAAATAGGTAAACTTGAGAAGGTTAGTTTATGTTATTAAAATCTAATTTCTCAAGATCACCTGTGTTTAAATAATAAATTTAACTAAAAATGAAGATTTATGAAAAATGGTAAAAAAAGGAAATCTGTTTAATTTCCTAATTAAACATTTTCCCCTCTCTCCAGAACGGGTGACTGTATGGACCTCAGATTGAATAATGCTGTTGATGTGGTAGGAAGGTATCGAAATAGGTACTTCTGCTTCATTTATAACGTGAGTCAGTTTCTTAAAACTGCTGACAGTGAATCTAGGCATTGCATCGATTGTGTTTTGGTTTTTGTTGTCATCGTAAGTCGTTGAACTTTTCGCTGTGGCGACAAATTTTTTCTGTTCCAAAATATTATGATCCATTTTTGTTATTGTTATTATTCCTTTACTATTATAGCTGCCATGAAGAAATTGTAAATTGGGCGGCAAGAATTTAAAAATGTTTTATTGCATATTTACAATGGCAAAATGTTAATGACTTATTTGCCATTGTCCTTCCGCCTCTTCAGTAAATTTTGAGTTGGAATGTTTCTTCTTTTGGGATTTCTTTCTAATAAGGATTGTTGCTTCTTGTTTAAAAGTTTTCTTCCCTTTTTTATGTCTTCTTGACTTTTGGTTATGTTTGGACTTGCTTTTTATTCTGAAATGAACCAGTTTTCTTTTTGGCTTTAAATTGAGGACTTTTTTTACTTTGCTATTTAATTTGACATGCTGAATTTTCGTGTCTCTTACTAAGGTTTCGTCTTGTATAACCAAGATGACTGGAGTTATCTGAGCATATTTTTTGTTCTGATATACATGATCTGGGTAACATTCTAAGTTCTGTTCTTTTTCAGTTTGTTTTGTTTGAATAAAGTTGCTTATTTTATGGTTTGTCTTTGTTTCTTTACTTCCTTCTTTCTTCTTAAGTGCATACATTTCTTTTTTTAAAAATTGAAAAAAGTCTTCTAGTGTGGGGATTTTGTTTTCAAACGCTTGAAACCATCTATGGTATGACTTTTCTACTTTAGATGTCAATTTCTTTGACAATAATTTCATCAATGGTAGGTCCCAAGTTTCTGTATTTTGCCCAGAGGTTTGAATGTCTCTAAGGCACTGACGGCTCATCTCATAAAGCTGTGGTAATTCTTTAACTGTTTCTTCATCCATACTTGGGATGTCTCGGATATCATCTAAATGATCCATAATAACGTTTGGAATCTGAAAAATTTCACTGTACTTAAAATTATCTGATGGGCTCTTGTTCAACTGTTCGATTCTTTTAATTAAGTACTGAAGGACTTCGTTTAATGTGGGCAATCTGCCTAGTTCGTAGTTTACCCATTCATGGTGTAAAATGTGCGTCTCCACATCCCATTTCTGGTAAAATATGTTTATAATTATTGGCTCCCAATTGACTTTAATCGCTTGTGAAAATTCAAGTACATCTTCGGCATGCAGTAGGAGCTTTTTTAGTTCTTGTGCTGATGCATACTCCATTATATGTATGTCTAGAAGGTGTGAGCCCATTTTGTATCTTCTTAGCTGTCTTTCTAGCAATATTCTTTCTAGATTTTTTCCTATCATTGTGGTTGGTTGGCTCTTGTACTGGTTTCTTCTTAATGATTTTTTTGTTTATGTTGGTGTTGGCCTGTTAATTATGAAGGTTGCGTAGCGGCTTCGGACAGGACAAGTGTACGGGCAGGTTGAAGTTCTCTTGCGTAGTAGCCTCGGACAGGACAAGTGTACGAATAGTCGTACGGGCTGTGGACGGCTTTTTGACGCTTGTACAATGGACGGACTTTCTCGTGGAAGGTCGCTCTGGTTGAAGCTCTCTTGAATAGGGGCTTCGAACAAGTGTACGGATAGTAGTACTGTCAGGTGGACGGCTTTTTGCAGCTTGTAGAATGGACGGACTTTCTCGTGAAAGGTCGCTCTGGTTGAAGCTCTCTTGAATAGTGGCTTCGGACAAGTGTACGACTAGTTGTACTGTCAGGTGGACGGCTTTTTGAAGCTTGTAGAATGGACGGACTTTCTCGTGGAAGGCCGCTCTGGTTGATGCTTGTAGAATGGACGGACATTCTCGTGGAAGGTCGCTCTGGTTGAAGCTCTCTTGCGTAGTGGCTTCGGACAGGACAAGTGTACGAACAGTCGTACGGGCAGGTGGACGGCTTTTTAACGCTTGTAGAATGGACGGACTTTCTCGTGGAAGGTCGCTCTGGTTGAAGCTCTCTTGCGTAGTGGCTTCGGACAGGACAAGTGTACGGATAGTCGTACTGTCAGGTGGACGGCTTTTTGCAGCTTGTAGAATGGACGGACTTTCTCGTGGAAGGTCGCTCTGGTTGAAGCTCTCTTGAATAGTGGCTTCGGACAAGTGTACGGATAGTCGTACTGTAAGGTGAACGGCTTTTTGCAGCTTGTAGAATGGATGGACTTTCTCGTGGAAGATCGCTCTGGTTGAAGCTCTCTTGCGTAGTGGCTTCGGACGGGACAAGTGTACGGATAGTCGTACTGTCCGGTGGACGGCTTTTTGCAGCTTGTAGAATGGACGGACTTTCTCTTGGAAGGTCGCTCTGGTTGAAGCTCTCTTGAATAGTGGCTTAGGACAAGTGTACGGGTAGTCGTACTGTTAGGTGGACGGCTTTTTGCAGCTTGTAAAATGGACGGACTTTCTCGTGGAAGGTTGCTCTGGTTGAAGCTCTCTTGAATATTAGCTTCGGACAGGACAAGTGTACGAATAGTCGTACGGGCAGGTGGACGGTTTTTCGACGCTTGTAGAATGGATGGACTTTCTCGTGGAAGGTCGCTCTGGTTGAAGCTCTCTTGCGTAGTGGCTTCGGACAGGACAAGTGTACGGACAGTCGTACTGGCAGGTGGACGGTTGGGCTGTAGTGGTGTTCTTCTTACGGGCGTCGGCGGCGGTTTCTTTCTTGGAAGGACCAATGTGCAAGCTGTGCTTGACAATTACACTTGCTTAACTCGGCTTGGTTAAGCAGCGGGATTAAAGTAAAAGTTTACTGCCAGGGAGCAGCGCCACTCCCTGCAATGACCAAGAAGGCTTATGGTACAGTAAACTAAGTAGGTATAGTGAGAACAACTATCAAATGTTGAATCTCCTTTATTGAGTTAAATCCTCTCTTTTTATATTAACAAATTGTTATAGTTCGTGATAAATTATAAAATATAAAATTCCATATAATGTGTTGTTTTATAAACTAAATAATTTATATTATTTAAATAGGTAAACTTGAGAAGATTAGTTTATGTTATTAAAATCTAATTTCTCAAGATCACCTGTGTTTAAATAATAAATTTAACTAAAAATGAAGATTTATGAAAAATGGTAAAAAAAGGAAATCTGTTTAATTTTCCAATTAAACACCTAGAGACTATTAAAAATATGTCATACATACAGGGTCTCTACCCTTTCCCACTTAAAAGTACCCAATTTGAACCACTCCGTACATGCTATTGTCTCGTACGCATATTGGTAGAATTTGCTACCAGCAGATAGAATGTTTCATATATCTTTGGTACAGTCAGAGACTTTTTAAATTGCCAGTGTACTTTTTTGTGTCAAAATTTATCATTCAAAGATATCAGAAAATAGTTTTTTAAATATCTACAGAAAGTGCCACATAAAATGCATACGCCGATTTAACGTGGTAAAATTTAGGCTTTGCATTTCAGTACCCTTATTAATCAAAGATAATATTACTTACCAAACACATGACATTGTCGATTCTTGTTGTTTGTCCAAGTTTTCCAAAATGCCTCTACAAATTTCCGAATTTGATAAAGCTTACATTTTGGCCAAATTAGATGCCGGTTGGTCGGTGCGTCGAGTAGCTGCTCAGTCTGGACGAAACACGTCAACGATTGTTCGAATCAAAGGAAAATATGAAGAAGAGGGAAATGCTCGGTGAAAGCAAGGTACTAGCTCCAAGAAGATCAGCAACTAATAGAATTTTTAGAAGAACTGTCTTTTTTCAAACGCCTGTGAAGCAAGTTGCCTCTAATTTTGGTGGGTGGATTTCGGCAAGAGGACATGGGGCTCTTTTTGTAATCCTTAGTAGGTTTAATGCTCAGGCTTATGCTACCATCATGAGAGGCATCATGCTTCCTCAAGTCAGTATTTTTTAATCAGGTGGTTTAGTATACCAGCAAGACAACTGCCCAACACAGCAAAAATATCACGACAGTGGTTTCAAGAGAACAATGTCTAGGTTTTGCCATGGCCAGCCAAAACTTCCAATGCCAATCCAATCAAAAACGTGTGGGGACTTATTTTAAGGAAATTAACAAAAATGAATATTATTCTTAGAAACTGGAACCACCCCTTGGAACTTATTATACAAGCATATGAAGAATTTGTTCAGGCAAACCCAAATTTGTTTCAAAATGTAGCAAATTCAATAGAAAGTATTATCCAGGCCGATGGTGCATGAACCGACACATTATTAAATATTGTTTTTTTTTTCTGTATTTCTTTAATTTGCTAATAATATGACCAATTTTTTTTTATTTTCTTGTAATAAAAAAATTAAAATTATTTTTTTGCCCATATTTTTTATTAGTACTTAACATTAGACACTCAGATAACTATAGAAGAAGTTTCCTTATTAGTTTATTTATTTGTCAAAAAAATTTACGTTTTTTGAAAAATATATAATAAGCCCTGCAAACAGGAAATTTTTAAAAACCCATATCTGCGGCTTACTTCTGCTGTATGCATTTTATGTGACGTTTTCCGTATGTATGCAGACAGAGGTAAGGTTCACTAATTTTTAAGTTTGGTTGGTAAAACTGGCTTTCCTAATTAAAAATAAAAACGTATTTTATTTTTGAGTGCGGCAATTTAAGTCCCTGACTCTACCGATCTAGGTTTGGCACAGCATAATTTCAATATACAGGGTGCTCAAATTAAATCTCAATCCAAAAATCACAAGTGCGTGGGATAAGGTATATTTAATTTAATATCGTTTAACCACCCCAAGCGATCCGGAGATCAACCCCAAAAAAAATTAAAAAAATAAAAAACGGAGCATCGCTCCCGCTGAAATTTCTTTGTTCGATTAGGAAAAACCTCTCTTTTTCTGTTGTATTTCGGCGTGTTTATTGTCAAAATACTGGAGCGGGATGAATTTTTGATCGTCCATGCATCCATCTATTTTTTAAAAACCCCTGCTGCCGTAGGGGCTAAAATAAAGAATGGAAATAGTTCAATCAAATTTTCAAAATTTTATGCAAAATGTGACTTAATTTTAATTTACGTATTTCTTTAAGGTGGTGGAATACGTAACGCCAGAAAAATACAAACACTGGGAAGAGGTAGGAAACAAAATGGGATTCTTGTACGTCGCCAGTGGACCACTTGTAAGAAGTTCCTACAAGGCCGGCGAATTCTTTATCACTAGTATCCTCAAAAATAAAAAAGCCAAGTCCGAATAAAACAAAAAACAATTTGTGTAAATATACAGGGTCTTAAAGATGCTAATATTGAAGGAGGTAATTCTTGGGTCAATTCTGTGAAAAAAAAACTTTATGAACATAACCTAAACGTCTTAACTTTTGAGATACAGTGTGTTACAGATTTTAACAAATCTCCTTTCTAGAAATTTTTATCAAATTTGGTACACATTTTTTATTTCGATCATTGGCATTCGTACGGGAATTCCCTCAATATTTTGGAAAAAAATAATGGTAAGCCACTGTTTTGTTTTTAAATAAAAATTATTTTTGAAATCATTTTGTGCAGTGGGTGTAAAAAGTGTAGCCGCTTGATTTTTTCGTTTGACATACAGTGGTTTACGAAAAGATTCAGCGCCGGCAGTATCATTTTTTGAAAATCTTTAACAGGCTGTATCTCACAAGATATGACGTTTAGGACATATGTTTATCAATGATCTCTATATATATACAGGGTGTCCCATTAAGGATGGCAGCCGGATTTATCTCAGATACTAGTACAGCTACGACTTCGGGAGTTTTTTTTATAACGAAATCGGGCCTTGTGAATTCACCTAAAATATTTTTGTTTCTCTAGCTCTTCACTAGGGGGCAGTAATAACACCTCCCAACTATAAAAATTGCATTTTATGACAAAACTCTATGATAAACATACACAAATTTTACCATATTCGTATTCCTTGAAAAATTCTGCATAATTTGGACCTCTCACTTGTACCTCTTTCTCACTTTTTATTTAAAAAATAATTACTTCTACGTGGTAACTAAACCGACTCTTACTATTTATTTGACTTATTAAAAAAACCCTAAAATATGCAAATATTCTTGATTTTTTGTGTAAATTAAAACTTTTTCTTAAGAGGATTTAAAAAAAAAAATGCCGAAGTCGTAGCTGTACTAGTATCTGAGATAAATCCAGCTTCCATCCTTAATGGGACACCCTGTATAACTGTATAGGTCTTTACATATATGCAAAGTGAGGCAAAAATATTGATATTTTTTGTAGAGAGAGCACGCTGCGCAGGAGCTGCTACCTTTCCTTTTTCAATTTTACTCTCCGATGATATTCTGTGGTTCGCGGACGTTTGATTTTTAATCTATAACTGGATATATACTGCGATCAGGTACAAACAAAGTTTTTTAAATAATCAAAGCTACTTACTTCAAAAAAGAAAACGGCTTTTTACTTCTGCAAAACATGTTTTTACAAGCAACACATCGTGCTCTCATTTTTTATTTTTGTTCAACAAAAACAAATTGAATAATATATTGACAGACACTTTAATGACAAATCACAAATAGGCCAGTAGAATAATCATATTTTAAAGTAAAAAAAATGTATTTACTAACAGGACTTAAAGCATCGGAAATTGTAGAGCGGTGAAAAGTTAAAAAAAATAAATGCGTGAGCAGGGGCGTTGCGGCTTAGGTTTTGAGGGGTAAAAAGGGACAGGGAATCGTAATATTGCGATTTACGGCGAAAGTTGACGTTGGAGAAAAAAGTAACATACAAAAAAGTTATAGGCCATAAAAATGTTTAAAACTTTTGTAAATTTAATTTTTCACATAACCTCAAAATATTTAAGAAAAATTAAAAAAACCGTAATTTTTTTTGTTTTTTTTTGCAAAAATTATGTCAGTTTAACAAAACTTGGTAAGAGTAGAGCTTTTTGGGTGTTTTATATCCACAATATTTTACAAACAAAAAAATTATGAAGTTTCTAAGATATTTGTTTTATCCGCTCAAAAACACGTTTTTTTTTTAATGAAATTTCTCCTTCATAAAATTATCGTATACAATTGTACTTATACTCAGTTTTTGACATTGAGATATACCTTTTAAATAAATAAAAAAAATAAGATTATTTATTTAAAAACTAACAAAAAATTTCTACAATATTTTTTTATTTAAGTTTGAATAACCGTTTTTCTGGCAGCGTGCGGAAAACGTCAATTTTTTGTATGCATTTTAATTTGAAACGTGTAATTTTTCCGAACAGGTGTTTTCCAGCACGCCAAGCAGCATAGTAAAAACTAGGCGCAAACACGCATTTTAAGTAAAAACAAAATAAAAGCAAATAAGAACCTTATAATTAAAAATGAATCACTTGGTATGTCTACCTAATTTTATTTAACAACACAACACTCCTATAGAGCATAGGCACTTTCAGATTCAGCGTGGCTTGGAACCAATCTAACTCCAACCAAGTGAGGCTGGAAAGAAGTGATTGGAAATAATTAAAAAATACTTATGCCTCGCTTTACTGAAGACCTAGTAATTCCTGATGTATTGAAATCAATATCTGGCAGCTGGGTAACCAATTATGAGAGTCGATGCGGGTGCCGAAAACAGGGATTGCGATGCACAGATTTATGTATAAAATGTCATGGTTCAGACGTTGAAAAAATTTCAGATTTTGATGAATTTTATATCTCAAATGAACGGCTAGACCTTTGTCCAAATACAGAAACTCAGTTACCCGAGGAGTCAAGTTATATAGAAGAAAATTTTGAAGATAGAGAAGCCCAGTGTGACCGAGATTTAGACCACGAAGAAGAAGAAGCTGAGATTTTACCAAAAAGAGCCAAGTAATAATATGTAAATATTATATTATTTCCCGTATACTTTTACACCATATCTAAAACGTTTATTTGACTAGCTATCAAAATATAATAAATACAAAAGTTGCATAATTTTTTATGTGGTTTAAAAATTTTACCGTCGGAATGTAAAAATAAATTCTAAATGTCAAAATTTTACAGGTCGGTGGTTTTTTAAATTGAACACCCTATACACTAGATACGATGAATTTCTGAGGGAGAAATATCATAACAAAGTGTCTTTGAGCGAAAAAACAAACCTCTTAGAAACTTCTTAATTTTTTTGTTTGCAAAATATTGTAGATATTTAGCACCCGAAGAGCTCTACTCTCACCTAGTTTTGTTAAACTGACATTATTTTTGGACGAATAAAAAGTTAAAAACAAAAAATACGGTTTTTTTCATTTTTCTCGAACATTTTGAGGTTTTGTAAAAAATTACATTAACAAAAGTTTTAGATATTGTTATGCCCTATGACTGTTATGTATGTCACTTTTTTACGAAGTCAATTTTCGAATTCCTTGCCCTTTTTTACCCCCAAAACTAACCCGCAATGCCCGTGCTCACGCATTTATTTTTTTTAACTTTGTTTTTCGCCGTTCTACAATCTTTAATGCTTCAGGTCCTGTTAATAATTTTTTTCTCTCAAAGTGCAGTTTGACTGGCCTTAAAAGACAATCTCCTTGAAGTATGAAGTTCACAAAATACCACCGGGTGACCACCGATAATTACAACAAGAGAGAGAAAGGTTACACTACTTGTATGTTCTCACTCTAAAAAAACTTAAAATTTTTGCCTCAGTGTTCCGTATACGTAATGTATAGCCGTGCCGTTCCAGTTACTTCGTATATAATTCATTGATGTTTATATGAAGGTTCTTTTTCAAAATGGACCAAAAATTATTTTCTTCAATATTAGCATCTTATTCGATCCTGTATCTGTAATGTAGCAAAATTATAGTTTTACAGCCCAAGAACTTAATACAGCTAAATAAAATAACACTATAAAAAGGTTTTTTTTAACAAACAGGAATTAGCACTTTTCATACAATTTTTCTACGGAAAGTGTCACTTTACAGACAGGTCGTAACAGGGACCGGTAAAGAACCAAGAGACAGTTTTTAAATTGTGCTTATTTTGATAGGTTTGACAACAAAATAATCTCAAATATAAAGTGAAAATATTTAAAATTAACCTCAACTTACCAATTATACGAGAATTGTCTTCTACGTTTTGCATATACAGCTGGAATAAAACACTTCTCGAAGTATTCTCCATGAAAATTAATTAAACACTTTGCATGCGCTCAAACCAGTTGTCAAAGCTATAATTCCACTCGTTTGTTGGTACTAGTAGAAAAGGTAGGGGGATTCTCGCGCATTTTTACTTGTAAATCTACATAAGAAAAAAAGCTGGTCATTTTTCGGAAGTGTCGCAGAATAGAGCGTAAGAGACAGTAATTTTTATATGATACATCTTGTGCTAATAATCTAACCTTTTAAAGGTTTTGAATTGACAACTTACCTGTTTATTTGTTAATTGACGATTCGTACAATTATTGAACTGTCCTGCTAGACAGTAGGCGACATGAAACTAATGTCAATTTAGTCGTGTCATTTAAAGCTCGCCATATTAGCCACTTACAGATTAGTTTTTTAGAAATTATGTTATACCTTGTTGCTTTTTAATTTTTAGTACTGTTTAGTTCTGCCATATTAGCCAGTTAAAGATTAGAATTTTGTTTTATTTTACAATTTATGTTAGGTATATACCTATAGCTTGTGTACGTTCCAATGTTTAGTACTAGGTACTTGGAACAGGTTAATAGTATATACACCAGAATTCTGTATTATTTGTCTATTAGAAAAAAGTATTACATGGGAATACAATTAATCATAATTCAATACGGTATATATAAGTAGACTTACAAGTTCTATTTAACGTATTATAGTAGGTATATTTTAATAACATTACAATTACTACTTATACCTATTATTAAAAAGGTTTATATATTTATTTTTACAATAGAATATATTAAGCCATACCATACACATTTACTAATCCTACACATTTTTTTATAATATAATCTTTATTTTAGGATTAAAATTATCCATTAAAAATTTGCTCCTTAAAATATTTAATCAAACACCATATAAACAAACAATACATTATTAAAGTTACACTAAAGTTATCACTGAATACTATAGTGGCCCCATGGTAACGTTTCATAAAACTCCTTTGAAATACATCTTTTGTCATCCAGAGGACTTAATCCAATTTTTGTCTGTTTTACAGAGTTAGTCTATGCTTTTCGGATCTTATAAGATTTTCAATTTCTTGAAAGGTATTTAGACAGTCGACATAGTCTTCGAATGATATTTCTGATTTTACAACATTTTGCTTTACGCCTTTAGCTTTCTTAGTTACTTTTACAGCTTCACTTTTTATACCAGGTACTTTTGTAGCGTACATTTTTGCTCTAAGGCCAATAAAATGTGTCATTATTTGTCCATTGTTTTTATCTTTCATCAGGCCTAGAACCTTTTTATTTACCCTCGGGATGTTATATATGTTGTTCTCAGCATAATCCGAGGTGTCAAAATAGTTGTAGCAGTAGACATTCATAAATGTCATGATTTTTTATGTTATAAACTAAACTATCAGTATCTGTGTATGCCACAGATCAATCCTTTCCAAAAGCTGGTACCATATAGTTATAGTGAAAATCATATATCGTTGTTTTGGCAATATCCAAAATACACATCCCCACATATATCGGTTTATTAAAATATATTTCGATTTTTTCAAGTTCTACGGCAACTAAATTTTCATTAAATATGGTTATACTTTTAAACTCTGGTCGAGAGATTAGAGCTTCGGCTCCGAATCGCCCGTCCCAGTTCTTAATTAGTTTTATGTTACTGTGATTTCTAATATTTTCCATGGTTTTGCCAAACACGGCATTGTTATATATATATTTATCGGTTTCACAACGTTCTACGTCTTCCGATACCCAATCTCCACTCGTTTCTGTTTGCCCATAATTCATCATCTAGGCCTCTTATTCTTATTTCACTATCTATTCCTTCTCTCCAGCTTCTCCTTGGTCTTCCTCGTTTTCTTCGGCCAGTTGGTTTCCATTGTAATATTTGTTTAGGTAGTCTTCCATCATCCATTCTTTGTACATGTCCGTACCACACCAGTTGTTTTGTTCTTATATCATCCACTAGAGTACGTTCACCTACTGTCATAATTTCTCTTATTCTTTGATTGGTAACTCTTTCTCTTTTTGATTTCCCTGCTGCTCTTCTCCAATAGTCCATCTCCGTAGCGGAAAGCATTTTTTCTGTTCTATCTTTGATTGGCCACACCTCTGAGCCGTATGTAATAATACTCTTTACAATTGTGTTATATATAAGCTTTTTGTTATGTTTTGATATACTTTGGTCCCAAATTATTCCATTTAATAAAGTTATTGCTCTTCTTCCTTGTACGTTTCTATCTTTT
The DNA here is from genome assembly GCA_963576565.1 of Aspidapion aeneum. Classification (NCBI taxonomy): domain Eukaryota; kingdom Metazoa; phylum Arthropoda; class Insecta; order Coleoptera; family Brentidae; genus Aspidapion; species Aspidapion aeneum. The sequence continues at coordinate 71,088,620 of OY755039.1, read as the reverse complement.
ATAGCTTTGTCTAGTGTTCCGTCAGCTGTAATTTTCAGACCCAAGTATTTATACTCATCACAGGACTGAATTCGCTGCCCAGTATTTAAGATTAGATCCTGTTTCGTTCCACCAATACACATATACTCTGTCTTATTGATATTAACCTCTAGTCCCCACTTATTGTACTCTTCTATTAGTTTTCGTGTCATATATTCGAGGTCGTCATAATCCTGAGCCACCACTATCTGATCATCGGCGAAACATAAAGTATACAAGGTGGTTTCATTCAACGGAATTCCCATGTTTTGGCATTTTCTCTTCCAGACTTTAAGGACCTGTTCCAAATATATCTTGAAGAGCGTAGGCGAGATACAGCAACCTTGTTTAAGACCTTTATTTACTTGAAAGCCTTTGGTTAGTTTTGCTTTTATTTTAACTTTTGCCTTACTATTGCGGTATAACTCTTTGATGGCCTTAATTAGTTGTACGCTTATGTTTGTCTTTTCCAACGCTTTCCAAAGTAGATTTAGTGGTATACTATCATATGCCTTTTGCAAATCTACGTAAAGCAGATGGAGCTCTTGTCCGTATGCCATTTTCTTTTCAATAACTTGGGTTATACAAAAGAGATGATCTGAAGTCGATCTACCCGCCCTGAAACCAGCTTGTTCTTCTGCCTCCATATCTTTATATTCGCTCTCCACTTTATTTCTTATTATTTTGCCATATATTCTGCTTAGCGTACTAGTTACAGATATACCTCTATAATTGTCACATATATCTTTCCTTCCTTTTTTGTGTATTGTGGATATATATGACGTTTTCCACTCAGTTGGTACTACAGCTCCATTTAAATATCTTTGGAAAAGATTCCGTAATCTACAAAACAATTGTTCATTAATTTAAAAAGGTTTTTCTCAAACTCGTTTTTAGCATCCTGCCTTAATTGAGTATTTAAGTCAATATAGGGCTTTAGCCATGCGGATTGTTTAAAGCATAAAATTCTATGAATTTTTTCGAGTTTTATACCAAGTTTCAATGCTTGCTTTAAATTTTTATAATGAATTACATATTCCTTTTTATTATACAATCTAGCCATAAGTTTTTTATTTTTAGCTTCTTTTATGCCAGGTGGGCACTGATGCTCAGGGTATAGAGGCAAGTCAGAGAAATAGTCGTGTAATTCCACAGGAATGTGCAAGTCGACTTCCAAGATGTATCCATTACTCGAGTCATCTTCAATTTTGTTAACATTAAAATCGAGCATTTCATCACTTTCTAACATGCTAAACCCGTACTGGTTATTAACATCAAAATACATCAAAAAAGATGTTTCTTTGGTTAAATCATAGTTGGACATATATTTATTATTGGCCTCCACATATCTTTTAGAGCATTGGCTTAACCCCCCTCTAATGCCGCGTTCTATAAAAGTCACCATATTATAGTCGGTCAAAAGCTCTAATTTTTGTTGCGTGCAATACAGCATACAATCCCATGTATAACCAGGAAGAGTAAAATAATTAGCAGGGTCTAAACCATACGTTTCATGACAACTCTCTCTAAACTGTTAAAATACCTGCATCAAAAGAATTATGTCAACTTTCATGTAGAGTTCCATGTAATCTTGTAGGTTTTTACAACCAAATCTTTTCCAAACATTCTGTGCATGGTCATAAGCAGCAGGTGATATTTCTCTACTTTCGAGTGTGTTAAAGAATTGCAGTTGCTCAGGCAAAGAAGTCTCTCTTAATTTTTCCCAACTATTCATATAGTCATAGCAAAATACTCCTTTTTTAAAAATAAGTTGGTATTGTTCGTCAGACAAGTTGGGAAATTCGTTTCTTACCAGTGGATACTCCTCAAGATATGAAGCTAGCTTGTCCAAGCTACTGGCCATGAAGCGGAACGAATCAATAAATCTAAATTCTATTAAATTTTCATTGATTTTTTTCGTAAATGCTATATATTTTTCTTTATTAACTGGTAGCAAATTTATTGCTCCGTCCAAATTGGCGAAGTGCTCAATTATCAAATGCCCATCATAAGTGCTAAGGTTGTGGAATACTACAGGGACAGTATGACTATCCTGAAAGTTAAGATTACAGCTTTCATGGGCTGGACCACGATATTCAGATGTAAGGTGACTATGATCGCGTATTTTCTTTTCACCAGCTAAAAAGTCCGGTTCACAAATATGACATTTTTTAGCATTGTTAAAGTCAGTTTTTTGCTTTTTACTTAAAGGCTCAAGGGGTTAGTCACAGAGAAATACAGTTTCAAGTTTTCAGCGAAATCTAGTAACTGTTTACTGAACCATTCCATACAGTCAGGCCCCGTGTAAGATTTATAAAATGATAAAGAATCATCGTAGGCACATTTTACATAATATCCTACCGAACAAGGCACATGACTGATATTTTTGGGTTCTTTTTCCACTATTTTCTGCAACAGGAAGCAGTAAGCACTCAATATCCGAAAAGATAACGAACGGTGCAATTTTTCTTTCTTCAGTTGGTAGTTCGGGCACTACAATGCTACCAATAATTTTGCAGTCTTTAATGTGCTGATTAAATCCATCCTTGGAATAAAAGTAATGTAGGCATCTATCACATACCCACTTTGAGACTTTCTTTTTACTTAATTGATTGCTTACTAACCTCGAAAGATTTTTTTATCCATACAAAGTGGTAAGATGGTAAGGCGAGGTGAGATATGTCTTCATTCTTTAGATAATAATTATTTTGTAGGATCAACAAGTTAACATGTTTTTCAAGTTTTTTTCTAGTAATATATGCAGGTAGTACTTTAAAAATGCTTTCATTGACTTTTTGAAGACGATAATACATGTTTATAGAAACATTATTTTGCTTTTCAAACCTCGCAACTTGGTTTAAGTTCATCGGAAACTTAATACCTTTCATGTTTAATACATCTTCAGGATGTGGGTAAGATGAAGTTCTATTTGAGCTTTTTTCAACAGGAAACAATGCTGATACAACCGCCCAGTCAAAACACAAGTTATCAGTATTTTGTACATTCACACAAGCTTTTTTATCTAAAATGATCTTAGGTATATCCAAATGGCACCCTGCCCTCATCGGATGATATTTATTAAATCCAAACATAAGATTATTTATCTTTGTAAGAGACCATCCAGATTGATTTTGCTCAAATTCTTCCAAATCAGTCAAAAGCAAACTCTTTACATGTTTGTCAAACCAGTTTTTTAAATTTGTGTTACGGTCAATAACCTCATTAGCGTAGTGTTTTGTCTCATTTCCATGTTGTCCTTGTTTTAGTGTTTGAAAATCTCCACTTAAAATAGTATTGACTTTTATCATATTCTCTTTTTTAATGTATTTTCGATCCTTCGTTTTAATAAACTAAAACAATCCTCTAAAAACTTTTTGGGATCCTTATGTTGTAAATTTGTAATCACAGCACTTCTTACTCGGCTTTCAAAAGCTGATTTTAGGTCTTCCCATTGTACGCGATGTTTGGCTGTTTCTTTGGTGCCTATCGCACCACCAAACTTAAGGCTTTTTTGTTTTAAAATGTGCTTGCACTGTTTAACTTGTCCCAGGCACGCCGTCAAATGAGATTTTTCAGCAACTGAAGAGGCTTTTTTTAAAGCAATGCTTATTTGTCTACTGGCCAAAGCACAATCTTTTAGAATTTTTAAAATTGAAACATTTTTATCATATCTTCTACCATACCAAGCTGACACATAACTTTATAAACCAATTTCGTTGCAAAACTCATTTTATTTTTTTGAATACCACCAACTTCACTAAAATACTGTATTGATAGAACTCAATAATGCACTTTCCTTGAAAAGTTATACCTAACTGACTGCAGTTCAACACGCTCCGCCCTTTTATAAGTGCTTTTCAGATACACGTTAAGACTTGTTGAAAACAGGTTTAGACTTGTTAGAAATGGGTTGCAGCTGTTGAATATACTACATTGACCTTTTTTTTATAACCCAAGTATGTAAAAGACAGGTGTTCTTTAAGGTTTAGATTAGTAAAGGAGAGCTATAAGTTCAATAAACCTTTCACCGTGAATGGTTAAAGGTGCGTTATAAACAGGTTCAATGATATTTTTAACTTTGGATTAATAAAGAAAAGAATAGACTAAAAAAAGAGGGAATATACAAAGGTTTGATGACCTTTTCAACAAGAACTAGAAGAGGAGCGGTGTAAACCGGTTTACTATGTCTATATCTCACTTTTTTCTGAAAGTGCTTTGTTTCTTGAGAAGACAGCTGAGCCTCTAAGAATTTATAAAAGTTTGTTAAAAATGAATTGGTGGTATACACAAAATTTATTTTAGTTTTAGTTGAAACTTTTATAAATATTATATATTTATTAAGTTGCATATATACATACACATAAAACCACCAGAAAATAAAGCTTATATTGTATGGAAGAGCCAAAGACAAAGCTTGATGGTATCGGTTAGGCTATTTTTAGATTTTTGAGCAATTTTTGTTCCTACAGCGCATAAATTCAAAATAACTATGTTTTATGTTATTGTTAGGTCACCATTTAACAATTCCTTCTAACCCTAATTTTTTCTATTAGTCCAACGTAAATTCTTTTTGAATTTACCTGATTTGGAAAAAACCTCTTTCATCCATAAATCAAACTTTCTCACTTAAACGCTGGATTTTATATTGGTACACTATTAATTGTAAGTATTTTCCTTGCTAATGTTTATATAAATAACATTTCGTCTTCCAGTAGTCAGTTAGGTATAACTTTTCAAGGAAAGTGCATTATTGAGTTCTATCAACACAGTATTTTAGTGAAGTTGGTGCTATTCAAAAAAATAAAATGAGTTTTGCACCGAAATTGGTTTATAAAGTTATGTGTCAGCTTTGTATGGTAGAAGATATGGATAAAAATGTTTCAATTTTAAAAATTCTAAAAGATTGTGCTTTGGCCAGTAGACAAAAAAGCATTGCTTTAAAAAAAGCCTCTTCAGTTGCTGAAAAATCTCATTTGACGGCGTGCCTGGGACAAGTTAAACAGTGCAAGCACATTTTAAAACAAAAAAGCCTTAAGTTTGGGGTGCGATAGGCACCAAAGAAACAGCCAAACATCGCGTACAATGGGGAGACCTAAAATCAGCTTTTGAAAGCCGAGTAAGAAGTGCTGTGATTACAAATTTACAACATAAGGATCCCAAAAAGTTTTTAGAGGATTGTTTTAGTTTATTAAAACGAAGGATCGAAAATACATTAAAAAAAGAGAATATGATAAAAGTCAATACTATTTTAAGTGAAGATTTTCAAATACTAAAACAAGGACAACATGGAAATGAGACAAAACAGTACGCTGCTATGACTAATGCGGTTATTGACCGTAACACAAATTTAAAAAACTGGTTTGACAAACATGTAAAGCGTTTGCTTTTGACTGATTTGGAAGAATTTGAGCAAAATCAATCTGGATGGTCTCTTACAAAGATAAATAATCTTATGTTTGGATTTAATAAATATCATCCGATGAGGGCAGGGTGCCATTTGGATATACCTAAGATCATTTTAGATAAAAAAGCTTGTGTGAATGTACAAAATACTGATAACTTGTGTTTTGGCTGGGCGGTTGTATCAGCATTGTTTCCTGTTGAACAAAGCTCAAATAGAACTTCATCTTACCCACATCGTGAAGATGTATAAAACCTGAAAGGTATTAAGTTTCCGATGAACTTAAACCAAGTTGCCAGGTTTGAAAAGCAAAATAATGTTTCTATAAACATGTATCGTCTTCAAAAAGTCAATGAAAGCATTTTTAAAGTACTACCTGCATATATTACTAGAAAAAAACTTGAACAACATGTTAACTTGTTGATCCTACAAAATAATTATTTTCTGAAGAATGAAGACATATCTCACCTCGCCTTACCATCTTACCACTTTGTATGGATAAAAAATCTTTCGAGGTTAGTAAGCAATCAATTAAGTAAAAAGAAAGTCTCAAAGTGGGTATGTGATAGATGCCTACATTACTTTTATTCCAAGGATGGATTTAACCAGCACATTAAAGACTGCAAAATTATTGGTAGCATTGTAGTGCCCAAACTACCAACTGAAGAAAGAAAAATTGTTGAATTTAAAAACTTTAAAAATAAACAATTTGCACCGTTCGTTATCTATTCGGATATTGAGTGCTTACTGCTTCCTGTTGCAGAAAATAGTGGAAAAAGAACCCAAAAATATCAAAGTCATGTGCCTTGTTCGGTAGGATATTATGTAAAATGTGCCTACGATGATTCTTTATCATTTTATAAATCTTACACGGGGCCTGACTGTATGGAATGGTTCATGTATGGAATGGTTCAGTAAACAGTTACTAGATTTCGCTGAAAACTTGGAAACTGTATTTCTCTGTGACTTACCCCTTGAGCCTTTAAGTAAAAAGCAAAAAACTGACTTTAACAATGCTAAAAAATGTCATATTTGTGAACAGGACTTTTTAGCTGGTGAAAAGAAAATACGCGATCATAGTCACCTTACATCTGAGTATCGTGGTCCAGCCCATGAAAGCTGTAATCTAAACTTTCAGGATAGTCATACTGTCCCTGTAGTATTCCACAACCTTAGCTCTTATGATGGGCATTTGATAATTGAGCACTTCGCCAATTTGGACGGAGCAATAAATTTGCTACCAGTTAATAAAGAAAAATATATAGCATTTACGAAAAAAATCAATGAAAATTTAATAGAATTTAGATTTATTGATTCGTTCCGCTTCATGGCCAGTAGCTTGGACAAGCTAGCTTCATATCTTGAGGAGTATCCACTGGTAAGAAACGAATTTCCCAACTTGTCTGACGAACAATACCAACTTATTTTTAAAAAAGGAGTATTTTGCTATGACTATATGAATAGTTGGGAAAAATTAAGAGAGACTTCTTTGCCTGAGCAACTTCAATTCTTTAACACACTCGAAAGTAGAGAAATATCACCTGCTGCTTATGACCATGCACAGAATGTTTGGAAAAGATTTGGTTGTAAAAACCTACAAGATTTCATGGAACTCTACATGAAAGTTGACATAATTCTTTTGATGCAGGTATTTCAACAGTTTAGAGAGAGTTGTCATGAAACGTATGGTTTAGACCCTGCTAATTATTTTACTCTTCCTGGTTATACATGGGATTGTATGCTGTATTGCACGCAACAAAAATTAGAGCTTTTGACCAAGTATAATATGGTGACTTTTATAGAACGCGGCATTAGAGGGGGGTTAAGCCAATGCTCTAAAAGATATGTGGAGGCCAATAATAAATATATGTCCAACTATGATTTAACCAAAGAAACATCTTTTTTGATGTATTTTGATGTTAATAACCAGTACGGGTTTAGCATGAGTCAGTTTCTGCCTTATGGAAAATTTAATTGGTTAGAAAGTGATGAAGTGCTCGATTTTGATGTTAATAAAATTGAAGATGACTCGAGTAATGGATACATCTTGGAAGTCGAGTTGCACATTCCTGTGGAATTACACGACTATTTCTCTGACTTGCCACTATGCCCTGTGCATCAGTGCCCACCTGGCATAAAAGAAGCTAAAAATAAAAAACTTATGGCTACATTGTATAATAAAAAGGAATATGTAATTCATTATAGAAATTTAAAGCAAGCATTGAAACTTGGTATAAAACTCGAAAAAATTCATAGAATTTTATGCTTTAAACAATCCGCATGGCTAAAGCCCTATATTGACTTAAATACTCAATTAAGGCAGGATGCTAAAAACGAGTTTGAGAAAAACCTTTTTAAATTAATGAACAATGCCGTGTTTGGCAAAACCATGGAAAATATTAGAAATCACAGTAACATATTGACTTAAATACTCAATTAAGGCAGGATGCTAAAAACGAGTTTGAGAAAAACCTTTTTAAATTAATGAACAATGCCGTGTTTGGCAAAACCATGGAAAATATTAGAAATCACAGTAACATAAAACTAATTAAGAACTGGGACGGGCGATTCGGAGCCGAAGCTCTAATCTCTCGACCAGAGTTTAAAAATATAACCATATTTAATGCAAATTTCGTTGCCGTAGAACTTGAAAAAACCGAAATATATTTTAATAAACCGATATATGTGGGGATGTGTATTTTGGATATTGCCAAAACAACGATATATGATTTTCACTATAACTATATGGTACCAGCTTTTGGAAATGATTGTTCTGTGGCATACACAGATACTGATAGTTTAGTTTATAACAAAAAAAATCATGACATTTATGAATCAATACAGCGCGACTGCTACAACTATTTTGACACCTCGGATTATGCTGAAAACAACATATATAACATCCCGAGGGTAAATAAAAAGGTTCTAGGCCTGATGAAAGATGAAAACAATGGACAAATAAGGACACATTTTATTGGCCTTAGAGCTAAAATGTACGCTACAAAAGTACCTGGTATAAAAAGTGAAGCTGTAAAAGTAACTAAGAAAGCTAAAGGCGTAAAGCAAAATGTTGTAAAATCAGAAATATCATTCGAAGACTATGTCGACTGTCTAAATACCTTTCAAGAAAAAGTGGTTACACAAAATCTTATAAAATCCGAAAAGCATAGACTATACTCTGTAAAACAGACAAAAATTGGATTAAGTCCTCTGGATGATAAAAGATGTATTTCAAAGGAGTTTTATGAAACGTTACCATGGGGCCACTATAGTATTCAGTGAAAACTTAACTTTAGTGTAACTTTAATAATGTATTGTTTGTTTATATGGTGTTTGATTAAATATTTTAAGGAGCAAATTTTTAATGGATAATTTTAATCCTAAAATAAAGATTATATTATAAAAAATGTGTAGGATTAGTAAATGTGTATGGTATGGCTTAATATATTCTATTGTAAAAATAAATATATAAACCTTTTTAATAATAGGTATAAGTAGTAATTGTAATGTTATTAGAATATACCTACTATAATACGTTAAATAGAACTTGTAAGTCTACTTATATATACCGTATTGAATTATGATTAATTGTATTCCCATGTAATACTTTTTTCTAATAGACAAATAATACAGAATTCTGGTGTATATACTATTAACCTGTTCCAAGTACCTAGTACTAAACATTGGAACGTACACAAGCTATAGGTATATACCTAACATAATTGAATTCTAATCTTTAACTGGCTAATATGGAAGAACTAAACAGTACTAAAAATGAAAAAGAAACAAGGTATAACATAATTTCTAAAAAACTAATCTGTAAGTGGCTAATATGGCGAGCTTTAAATGACACGACTAAATTGACATTAGTTTCATGTCGCCTACTGTTTGGGTTTAATTTCCGCAAGCGCAAGATGGTGAGTAGCAGGACAGTTCAATAATTGTACGAATCGTCAATTAACAAATAAACAGGTAAGTTGTCAATTCAAAACCTCAAAGGTTAGATTATTAGCACAAGATGTGTCATATAAAAATTACTGTCTCTTACGCTCTATTCTGCGACACTTCCGAAAAATGACCAGCTTTTTTTCTTATGTAGATTTACATGTAAAAATCCGCCAGAATCCCCCTACCTTATCTACTGGTACTGTCAAAATTGCATTCTTGAAGGCGTCGATTGCTTCCCTGGCGACTGAAATCTTTGACAACGCAGTCCATTCTTAATTTTCGGAAAAGTATAAAAATCGTTGGGACTTAGGTCGGGACTATATGGGGAATGGTCCAACAATTCGAGTTTTTGTTGGGTTAAAAATTCAATGGTTTTTTGTGCTTTGTGCGAACTTGCATTGTCTTAGCGGAGGATGATTCGTCGTTCGGGGTTTGTTTTTCGTAGCTCAGCAGTGATGTACAAATCGGCAGTAACAGTCCTTTGATCTTCCAGAGGAATTGTTGCTCCATGACCTGCTTTTGAGACAAATGTCTTTTTGGATAGACTTCGAGAACGGATGAGTTTTGTGGGCTTTTCTTTATCTTGGAACACCCAAACAGACGACTGACGTTTATTTTCGGGTTCATATAAGAAAATCCACGATTCATCACCACTGACAATGATGTACACGTTTTTCAAGTTTCCTGCCTCAAACCAGTCTAGAGTTTTCTGACATCAATTGACCCTAGGTTCTTTCTCTTCTTGGGTTTACAGATGCGGTATCTAGCGGGAAACTAATTCATGCAAAATTTTTTGAATTAAGGTCTTTCTAATCCCCAATAAAGCCTCAATCTCGCAATATGTCACATGTCGATCTTTCGTGATGCGCATGCGCACAGCATCGATGTTTCTCTGGGTGACGGCCGTTTTTGGTGCACCTGGCCCTGGTTCGTCGCTAAGGCTAATCTGTCCACGCTTGAATCCTCCATATCAACGAGAAACTGTCGACTGATGTGGTACTCCATTACAGCAAACAGAAATCAACTCGGCAAGGCATTCTTGTTGAAATAATTTCCTTCGAAAGTTGTAAAAAATTATGATGAAAATGTTCTCTGTTTAATTCCATTTTTCGACTGATTTGTTAACTTACAAGATTTACTGTAGCTATAAAACTATATGTATCGCAATAACGTTTTGAATTTAGGTTAGGTAGAGATTGAGGTTAAATATTGGTAACGACATTCAATCAGTGTCTCCCTCTGTGTTCCTATATTCAAAATATAAAAGACAGCCCTCGTAACGTAAAATATTGGTTTTATTATAGTTATAAATGAATAGCTTTTGAATAACTATTTTAATGTCGGTTTTAATCAAATTAATATTAACATGTTAAGTGTGCAGTTTTACTCGGTTTTAAAAAAAATACAATTGATTTTACAGTCTCCTCGGGTTTACAGGTCTCACCTGTGACTCACTCTGTAAATTTCCTGGATTGCCCTGTAAAGTTTACGTTTCCAGTCTAGTAACGTAACTACCTATTAGAAACGTTTATAGTTTACATACATTATGTAAAAATGCGAATTTCTACAAATTTGTTGCATTGCAAAATTAAAAACATCCTTCTTGCTGCTTCAGGTTGTAACGTGTCATTTTTACGCTCAAGACACACGTTACATATTTGTTTTATTTCTGTAAATAACCAAAACTATCCGACTCGTTTTTCTATACACAAATTAAGGGTATTTTATAGAGCTGGTTTTGAGGTTATATATTGTCCAGAAATTTACCTTACAGAGGAGGCATTCCATCGTGTTATTGTAACCACTGCGCACTTCATATTGTTTAGGCATCGTAATTGGAATCTGAGATCACAGGTTCGGGAAAAATCACATAAAAACATCTTTGAAATTGGGAATTTTGTTCATTTACGTTCTGAATTAAACAATCAGCTGTTTTAGCGACCGCGTACCAATCTACCCGGTATAATTCTGGGGAATGGCGGCGTTGCCACATCACAAATAGTTTCAGTAACAAGAAGGAAACATTTAGATAGACATTTCTCTATGTTGGACATTCGCTTATGTTTATTTTCGAGGATATTAGGACAATGATTTCTCTTCCGAACCTCTTCTTCTGCACGGAGTAGCTAGTTTTTGTAGCACGAAAACATATTTAGGTCCACGGTTTCACCAGGAACAACTGAAGCTCCGCCCACTTTGATATCTTTATTACTTTGATAAGGAGAAGATGAAATAAATACGAGTTCTGCACTTTTGTAAATTGGAGATAAACGAGGGATAAAAACCAAGACTAAAAGAATAAACAAAATCGTATTTTTATATTATATAAATTAATATATAATCATAGTTAAATAAAGTTAATATCTAGCTCAGTTAGTCGGATTGAAGCTAGCTAGTGGTGAGCAAACTTAACATCTGAACACTCTTGTGCCGAGTTTAAGCAGTAGTTCAATGTGTATTTTTAGGTTCAAGTTCAGAAACAACTTTATTAATGTAAAAATGTTTTACAAAAATGGCGTCAAACTATATGAATCTTAGAGAAAACATATATAAAGAGCGAAGGAAACTTTTGACTAAAACTATAACTAAAATACAACTAAATTCTACACTTAGTATGGCTTTACTCATATGGGAATTGGTTGAGTGTTCGAATATTCCTGGGTTTGATGCATGCTCTGATCTCCAGTAATTGATTTTCAAGTTGATGGTTTCAATGCTAAGCTTCTTATAGGCTAACTGGTTATTTTCCTCCTACGTGCTATGTGGGCAGGGGTCCGGTTGACATTTGTTTCGGTATATGCATGGCGCCTCGAAATCCTCGTTTATAAAAATGTCCATCCGTAGAAATAGATCTGACAACACCTCAACGCGCAGAGTCGCATTTTCAATATTCCCTTGCTTGATGCTGCCCCCTATAGACCGGTACCGAAGTGCTAGTGTATTTCGTCATTGGTTAGTTCGAAAACCGCGGGAGATTTGTCAGGCTGACAAACTTGAATTCTTTAGGATTTTTGGTTTGCGAGTTTTTTTTAGAGATAGATTCTTATTTGAATTTAACCGGGAAAATTTGGTTGGTATGGTGCCCCACTAAATTAAGGAACGATTTCCGACATCTTCACTTTTTTTGTATTCTTGACAAAGTGTCTTTTTGTTTTCTAAAAGAACTGGTGTTGGGTCGACAACAAGTCTCTGGGATCGCCATTGTTTTTTTGGTTACTGGCACTGCATTGTTGCAGGTTATTTCCCAGAGACTGTAAGAGTGAGTCCGTCGTTTAGGCGAATCTTGGTGAAGGCTCACATCCTCTGAGTGAATGACTCAAGGCGAACTGCGCCATTTCTACGGGAAAGGCAGTGCACTGTCCACTCCACCAACGGGACGGTTGTGCTAGTTACTGGTGGGAAGCCGGTGGTGGCACTGATACAACCCTGGGAAAGGGTTTTACGCTCGGGCAAAGATCCAACAACATTCTTCTGACCATGTGCTGCCCTAGCGTCATGTGCTAGGTAATCAGCAGGGGAGGCGCGGGCAGAACTGGGACCGGTGCAGCAGTGAGGAACTGTACAACACTCTAGGGAACCCATCTACCGTAACTATAAAATAGAGATCAAAGGACCAAGGTAGGAGCAAGCAACATTTTGATATAATCTTTTCATATAAATTTTTAAATATAATTTTACAACTTCTTGTGAACGCAAGATATGATGATGTATGACGTCATAACCCCAATTTTGCGGTATAATTAAGCTAAATTTTATTGTGAAATTGCTATTGCGGTTATTTTGGCGCTGACGTGTTTCCACCAATTTCATTGATTTATATTTCATGTTTCCAGTATTATTCTCAGGTTTCAATATTTTTTTTGATCAATTTAATTTTCATCCTCCTGTGAAAATAAACAAGATGAACTAAATTTTTGTATTATTTGTACAACCCAATGACCAACTTTGCAGAGACAAAAGAGACATAGAGTTATTTTTTTAGTGGTTTTATGGCACGGTTTTACCTCATGGGGTGGATCTCGGACTGGGTTGCTGTCTGTCTCATTCTACCCCACGTAGAATGATGACAGCAGATATTTGGTCCAGATCTGCCCTATGACAGAATGATTTTGGAAGTGTATTTTTTTTAACAATCATTTATATAACTGAGTCTCACACTACTGACTCAAATGTAGGTACACTATGACCTATTGGAAATGTCCGTCTACTTATAAAGTACTTCCTATTTGTGTCATTTTAATTCATTTGGGAATCTTTTAAAATTTTATTTTGTCAATGAGTCAATTTCTTTTGGTTTTCTTAATTACACAAATACTCTGGAAGCCTCGGAAGTAGGTAGAGTTTCATTGTTTGGCTACAACGTTTGAGTTGAACTGTATTTTAATTAAGATCTTCTTTGTAAAACATTGATATTAAAACACTGTGGCGCGCTTAAAATTTTCTTATTTCCCCCCCTTCTCCACTGTATAAAAGTTACCGGGCATATCAATGTTTTTCCTAGCTGGAAAATACAGTTCTGCTTCCAGATATTTGTTTAATTATTCAGTAATTAATAGAGTGATTACGACGTGCTTATACGATGTCACAAAATGGCACCCAACGTCTTTTACATTGCCACAAGGTGCTTTTTATTTTTTCACACCATATCTAAAGAAAGAACCCCCTTAATTTGTAGCTCGGTCGCGATGCTTTTGGTTACCGCACATGGGTTATTTGCAGTGATTTTTGAATATGCTCCTTCGGCCATAATAAAATTATATTAAAGTGCGGATTAAATTTGCAGTTTTCCTCACAATTGACCAGATGTACTGTGGACACTGTAAATACTATTTTAGTAAAGTAAAAACGCTGTATGAAGTCCGCTAAGCAATAAAATCTCTTGAGCAGGTAAGTCGGTGGTTCTCAAACAATAAAGTATATTTTTGGAACATGACGATATGGCATGACATGACACCATAAACGGTGCGAGCAAGTAGTCCGTCGCAGTTGGTTTACAGAAAAACCAAGATACACGTTTCAAAAAGAAGATACCCAACATCGAAAAAGTGGACTAACCTTTTTTCTAAATCAAGTTTTTAGGGTACCTCCCCCTCCACTTTTTTCAAAGTTGGGAAAACAAAAATTTTTTCTATAGGAATCATAGCAAAGTTGGTCTTATTGAGAAAACCAAAAACTAAATCGGAATCGGTTCAGTCGTTTTGAGATATCAGCGTTTTTATGTAAAATTTTGAATCTCAGAAACTATTTTTTTGCTCGACTTCCGGTGACTTGACAGCCTTTGATTGAACCTATTTCTACGGTAAAAAAATTAATTTGTGGCTTTAGATGTCACCCACGCACAATAGGTCCCTGTTTTTCAAAAACAGCACTTTTATAAATTTCAATTATTTGCCTATATCTCGAAACAGAGACGTCAAAATGAAAAATTTATAATAACTTTATCAATAGGGCCTACCAAGATCTATAAATATCAGAAATTTTTTTAAAAATTAATTTGGTACTTTTTGAGTTTTACCATCAACATTTGCCAAAAAGTGGTGCTACTTTGAAGTGTCATATTTTAAGACGCCGACAATTTATTTTAATTATCGCGACGGCGACAGATGCGCTATTGTATGGGCTTGCAAAAAAAATAATCATAAATCATCACCGTTGAAATTGTGTCTTCCAGGTGTAAACGCCATGTCAAATTTTCTGTTTCGACATATTTATGCCTATAGGCGGGGAGTGGGGGGCTCAAATCGAAAAAATGCAAGAATCCATTTCGATTTACTCTGTCGATGCCTATTAGTGTGCCAAATTTCAAAGCTCTACGATAAGTTTGAATCTCGAGTAAAAGGATTCTTAAATAATTTTGTTTTAACTCACTCATATTATGCCGAATACAGTGAACCAGTGGGATGTCTGGTACGATCAAGTACAGCGAGGGCATTCTAACTTAACTGATTTACTGTTTAAAAAGCGATAACATTTTTTGGAGATTTAATCCGATATCGGACTTCTTCGACTTTATTACTCTAGTCGCTTAGAGGCCTTCATGCACTTTTCGTTTTATTGCAAATTTGACTCCAGTAGCGCTATTCTTGATTTTCGAAGAAATTTTATTCCTCTCCCTCAAATACACACTCTGATGCAATTTCTTCTTCTTTTTTATTTCTCTTACAAACGAGCAATAGAACAGGTTTCACCGAAAATAATGTCATCCGCATCAAAACCGTTGTTCGAGAGAAAGGAATAAAATTTCTCCAGAATTCAAGAATAACGCTACCGAGGTTGAAAACTCTCCATTGGGATCACAGCACTCCACTTATCGGACATCTGTCAAACGGATACCAAATACAAGATGGTGGCTCAAAAATGAAACAATGTTGGAAATATCCGAACTTTTTCATTTGTGGGCCGATTTTTTTAAACTAACTTTTATCGAAACTTCCAGTCACTTGCGTTTTTAATGTTTATGTGCCTAAAAAAATATATTCCTTCGTCATCACCATTTTCGTGGTTTTTAGAAAAATCACGGGATACAAATAAAAATGTGTATTAACAATTTGTATCCAAATTGAGTACTACTATAAATTAAAAAGTTCTTGAGTTATGCTCAAAAAACTACAAAATTCATAAAAGTTTAAAAAGCAGAAAAAAAAATTATAAAAATTAAAATTATTTAAAATATGCTTTTAAAACTTTCATAAGAAAGTAAAATTTTGTTGCCTGGAAGGGGAAATCTAGTTTTTTTCACTTGAGAATTTTTTAACTTATGGTAAAAATTAATCTTATATATCCTTTGATTTTTCTGTAGAATTAGCAGTTGTTCTCTAAAATGTAAAAATCCCGAAAAACAAACATGATGTTAAGGAATATTGTTTTTTTCAGACAAAGAACAGAAGTGCAAGTTATTGTTATAAAAGTGCAATACGATTCAAACAAAATAAAGTTACTTTGAAAAAATCGCAAATTAAAAAGTTGTGAATTTCCCTAATTGTCATGTTTGTATATTGTATTTGGTATGAGATTTGGCAGCAATGTAAGTATTTCTGTGCCCATCTATTGGCAGTAAATTGTTAAATTACTATTATACATGCCAAAATGTCGGGGTTAAAAAAAAATACCTTTTAATATTTTGAGTTGGGTTCGGTTCGGTTATTTGATTTTTTAAAAACCACAACCCTTGAAAAAAAAATAGGTTTTGGCTTTGAGGAGTATTTAAGAAAAACAAACTATTTGTAATACTATAAAATATAATGTATGAATTGATGAAATGAAGAAACTAAATAAGAAACAACCAATCACGTATGTAAAACAACTCACAATAATTATATATAGACAATTGACAAATTAAATGCTACATTTTTTGTAAAAATTTAATAAACTTCCTTCTTTTTTTAAGTCTAGTGTTCAAATTAAAAATCTTGAGGGATCGACAGTTTACGAGAGACGTCGTTAGTTGAACAATACTTTACACTTCTCAATTTGCACAATAAAAAAATTCTTAGAAATTTATTGTTTTTTTGGACATCATTATTTTTGTTCCTAATTTTAGGTGTGTCATAGAAATAGAAAAATAAATAGAACGCTTGTCAAACCTGTGCAGACTGCAGGAAATGGGAAGAAAGTGAAATCCGCCATTTTTTTACAGATTGAGCAAGGCCAACATTGACAGGAACGACTTGAAAGGCGGCGGTATTATACTAAACTCGTGGTAAAACATCAAATGGAGCCACTGATGTCAAGTAAAGATATTTGACAGAGCGTTACTGCTTTTTTTTCATGGCGACCTCTAGAGGTGGCGGCTTATATTACGCTTGTAAGTACGCTGTATTCTGAAGCCTGGTGAAGCAGTTTTCGTGATCCAGTGACCCTATATGCTTGTTCAGCATAACGACCACCAGTGGTTAGCACTTGTACTTAAAATCTGTGAAAAAAATGGCGGCCAACGTTCCGTCATCCCTATTGAAGGTTTCGCAGTGGTCGAAGTGCTATTTAATTTTTTTTCTATACCCATGGGAAGTGTAGAGTTATGAACAATTAAACCTAAATCTTGTAAAGGTTAACCTAGTTGTAGAAGAGATGATTTGCCGATTTTGCCCTCGTCTACTAATTACATATAAGGTGATTTTTTCATGAAGTAGCAACCTCACATCAATAATATTTAAAAAAATATGCATTATGGTCTATTCTATTCAAGTCAACGGCACACAAACAAGGATCCAAGAGGAAGAAAAAAAGGTCTCAGTATAAACGGAATGGACCATACTACTATTTAACAATAATTACTCAAAATACGAGCTAAACGTTTAGTACAAAATCTAATTTTAAAACCGTCAAACATTTTTTAGCTCACACATATACTATACTATAGTAGTGTGAGCTATGGTGATCCTAATTTTCTCGAGAAAAAAATCCGATTTCAAAAATTTTTATATATCTTTGCGTTTGAGATGATTTTGAAACTTTTTTGTCGCGCCGTCTGTCTGTCTGTAACGACCAACGCGCATAACTCAAAAACCGCTTGCCCAATTTCAATGAAATTTGGTACTTAGCCTGGGTGTTGGGTCGCGATGGTCCCATTTAAAAATCAACAAAATCCACCGAACACAAGCCAAGTAAAAGGGTGGGGGTATATTTCAAAAATTAAAGTTTATGTGAAAATATGGCGTGTATGATATTAAACGAAAGGTAATTGAGTGTGAAGTTGAACAAAATAATATTTAGTTTAAAAAAAGGGTGGGGGTAGATTTCAAAAATTTTAGAGTTTATGTTAAAATATGGCGTGTGTGATATCAAACGAAAGGTAATTGAGTCTGGAATTGAACAAAATACATTTTAATTTTTGTTCCTTTTAAGGGGGGGGGGCGGGGAAGTTTTAAAAATTTGAGTTTAAGTCAAAACATGGCTT
This sequence comes from Aspidapion aeneum, assembly GCA_963576565.1. Lineage (NCBI taxonomy): Eukaryota > Metazoa > Arthropoda > Insecta > Coleoptera > Brentidae > Aspidapion > Aspidapion aeneum. The sequence continues at coordinate 71,070,357 of OY755039.1, read as the reverse complement.
GTGTGGTATCAAACGAGAGGTAATTTAGTCTGGAGTTGAATAACATATATTACAGTTTTTAGCTATATTTGCTCACACGTACACTATAACTATAGTACGTAGTGTGAGCTTAGGGGCCCATATATTGGCAGAGTATTTTTATGTCTGAAGCTATGGTTTATTCAACTAAAAACATCGCACTTACACGTAACATATTTTTTGTTTTTAAGTAAAGTGCATTTTTTCATATCAGGGTGCCCCATTGAGGAATTACAGCCGGATTTATCTCAAAAACTACTACAACTACGACTTCGAACCAAATACGAAAAATTCTTTATTTATTATTTATTTATTTACCTAAAATATTTTGGTTTCTGTAGCTCCTCGCTAGGGGGCAGTAATCATATCCCCCTACTAGAAAAATTGCATTTTTTGTCGAAACTCTATGATAAACATACACAAATTATATTATATTCGTATGGCATAATTTGGATATCTTAACATGTACCTCTATGTCACTTTCCCACAGGGAGAGAATAAAAATGTAACTTTTTGTTAAAAATTAATTACTACTATGTGTTAGCTAAACGGGTTCTTATTATTTATTGAACTTATTAAGAAAAACTTTTGTATTTTTTCGAAAGATGATATTATTAAAAAGTACCTAACCTAAGAACTCAAATATATTAAAAAATGTAAATTCAATTGCATCAATATTTTTACATGAAGTTGTTAAGCGATATTCAAAAAAAAAATTTAAAATGCCCAAGTCAACATTTGGCTTAGTGTTCAAGATATTGAAAAATGAGGTGGCCCTATTAAATTTTTATATATCACACCTGTTATCGTTTTTGACAATTGATGTTTATTGACTTTTAATTTTTTTAAAATTCAAAACAACGAAAGTAAACAAACGTCAAATCATAATATGAAGATACAGAGGTGTATAAGTAAATATGCAATTAAGCAAAATAAGCTCAAATCTAAAAAACTTTTTTTTTTAAATCTTGCGAATCAAGTTAAATCTAAAATAACTGCTGTCAGTAACTTATTAAATAAATATTACTTAACAACTTCAAGTAAAAATATTAATGGGTTTCTAACTAAATTTTTTAGGTGTGGTACTTTTTAAAAATTTATTTTTTGGAAAAGAAAAATTTATTTTTTGGAAAAGAGAACAATATGGACAAAAAGTCAAGAAGAGTTGCATTTTTTAGAGAAATAAATAATAAGAAGCGGTTTAGTACCATGAAGAAGTAATACATTTTTTAAAAAAAGTGACATTTGATTCCCTCTCAGTGGGGAAGTACGTGTGCAAAGCAGGTCCTAGAATGGCAACCAATAGGGCGCAGAAAAAGAGGGTGTCCTAAACTAGAATGGCAACAGTCATCAAAGATCAATGAGTCAAAAAAACCTGACAGAAGATGATTGTCAGGATCGAAGGTAGTGGAGAAGAGGCGTCAGACAACGTAGAAAAACGTTATAAACCTACATAGTAGTAGTCGTAGTAGTATATCTTTTCGTAGCTGTAATATAGTCTAAATTATACGCATTTGTAATGACGTCACCAGGTGAGAAAAAAACGTATGGCGTAGATATTTTTGCCAATCAATGTTTTTTGATTGAGTGACGGATACTTCACATAACCAATTACCTACCTATTTAAATCATAGATACTACTTTTTTTAAAAAGTTTATTGTCACCGCTGTTTATAATATACCAAACAAAGATAAACAAAAATGACGTCATTATAAATGGGTATAATTTGAACTATAGTTTCTACGATCAATCTGGCAGACATCGTTAATGGAACACCCTGTATTATTCTTTGGTTTACAAATTAAGTGCACTTCAGATTTTCCAGGAAAGTTGCTAGTGAAGCCAGCAAACTTACTTTGTTATACATTTTAAAAAAAAATTCTATTGTGTAAGGTTGCCGTGTTACGAATGTGTCATTCAGCCAGGGGTACGTATTCAATATACTTCTGTCGCTTTCACCTGTCACCAACTAAGTTACTAACATTGTTACGGACCTAAAAGTTAGCGATAGCGTTTTTATAATCGGGCACCACAGGTGTGAAAGAGTTTGTACACCTATTGTATGATCAGAAAGTGAATCAAAATTGGACGTTTTTGGGGGGTTGAGGTACTTCCAGGGGGACAGAAAACTAACGTCCCTTTGCTACGTTCAAATATCAAGTGAAATGGTAAAAAATAGAGTCATTTTCGAGCTACACAGAGGGTTTTTGAAAAAAATGCATTTTAAAAGGGAGTTTATAGTAGAGTTTAAAAGCGCGTAAAAGGCTTCTAGAACCGATTTTCGTGTGCACTTCATTGCTAAAATGTAAGACACAATTTAAATCATTTCTTACACCCTAAGAATGCAAAATCGACTGGTCGTCCAAAAATCGTCGTGTGCAGGGGGTGGTGGGGGTAGTTTTTCCAAAAATTTGAAAATTTTTTTTTTGCATTTTTTGAATCTATAAAGTGTGCTCATGACTCAACCAAAAGCATATAGTAATATTACTATCAGAAACATTTATTTTTCAATGTTGAAAATATCGTTCCCAATGCTTTTATATGGAGTTCCCTATTAAACAAGTGCTCGCCCTGAAAACGCGTATTTATAATAATGTATAACTTGTTATAACTCGAGAACCCTTTGCTTAATCAAAAAAACACCTTGTGTAAACTTTGTGTACCAAAGATCAGGGATCACAATGATTTTTGAAAAATGTCAATCGGACGCATAGTTTTTTTTTAAAGTAGCAAAGAGTGAAGCCATGACGCGACGAACGCGGCAGACACTGACATGCGACGAAGGGTCAGATATTTTACGAATGCACGGCGGGCCAGGCGAAACGCGACTCTACGTCTTGAGACAAGTCGAGACACACATAAGTTCGTTTTTCGTTTAACTCTCGCGGTTACAGATGTTTAAGTTATTTACTTGGTTTTTTGCTTATGAATTGCGTTATGTATAAATGTTGTGCTTGTGTGATTTGGCCGTGAAGGGCCAAATATCAAAGGCTAGGCGTGAAGAAAAGGGAAATTTAGTTCTATATTAGAATGTGACTATCGGCCCTACGGGCCTCCAATTTATTTCTATATTAGTATGTAACTCTCGCCCCCCCCCCCCCCCGAACCGAACCGAACCGAACCGAACCGAACCGAACCCCCCCCCCCCCCCGAAGTGGACTATTTTTTTTTAATCAAGCTTTTAGGGTACCTCCCCCCTCCACTTTTTTCAAAGTTGTGAAACACGAAAATTTTTTCTATAAGAATCATAGCAATGTTGGTTTTATTGAGAAAACCAAAAACCAAATCGGAATCGGTTTAGTTGTTTTTGAGATATCAGCGTTTGTATGTAAAACTTTGAAGGGTCATATCTCAAACTATTTTGTTGCTCGACTTCCGGTGACTTGACAGCCCTTGACTGAACCTATTTCTACGGTAAAAATATTAATTTGTGGCTTTAGATGTCACCCACTTAGTGCATTGACGCGCAATAGGTCCCTGCGTTTTTAAAAAACAGCATTATTTTAAATTTCAATTATTTGCCTATATCTCGAGACGTCAAAATGAAAAATTTATAATAACTTTATCGATATGGCCTACGAAGATCTATAAACATCAGAGAAAAAAATTTTGATTAGTTTGGTACTTTTTGAGTTTTTGCCAAAGGACCATCAAAATTTGCCAAAAAGTGGTGCTACTTTAAAGTGTCATATTTTAAGACGCCGACAATGAATTTTCATTATCTCGACGGCGACAGATGCGTCCGTTAAAATTGTGTCTTCCAGGTGTAAACTAATTACGCTATGTCAAATTTTCTGCTTTGACATATTATGCCTATAGCGGGGAGTGGGGGGCTCAAATCAAAAGTCTCGATTCTAATATAGTATTTAACGGGAGGCGCGTAGTTTCCCTTTCAAATATGGATTAAATATAAAAAACCTTAAATTGGTTATAGTTTGACAATTTATATCTCAGAAACGATTTTGCTGCATCACTTCCGGTGACTTGACAGCCCTTGATTGAACCTATTTCTACGATAACAAAATAAATTTATGTGGCTTTAGATGTCACCCACTTAGTGTATTGACGCGCAATAGGTCCCTCTGTTTTTCAAAAACAGAATTTTTCTAAATTTCAATTATTTGCCTATATCTCTAAACAGAGACGTCAAAATGAAAAATGTATAATAATTTTAACGATAGGGCCTACCAAGATCTATAAACATCAGAGAAAAATGTTTAGATTAGTTTGGTACTTTTTGAGTTTTTGTCAAAAAACCATCAAAATTTTCCAAAAAGTGGTGCTTCTTTGAAGAGTCATATTTATTTTAATAATTTAATTATCTCGACGGCGACAGATGCGCTATTGTGTAGGCTTGCAAAAAAAACAGTTTATTACCGTTAAAATTGTGTCTTCCATGTGTAAACTAATTACACCATGTCAAATTTTCAGTTTTCACATATTATGCCTATAGAAGGGAGTGGGGCGCTCAAATCAAAAGTCTCGATTCCAATCTAGAATTTAACGGGAGGCGCGTAGTTTCCCTTTCAAATATTGATTCCCGGAGGCCCGTAGGGCCGAGTCACATACTAATATAGTGAATGTGGACTCCCGTAGGCCTGTAGGGCCGAGAGTCAAATACTAATATAGAAATAAATTGGAGTCCCGTAGGGCCGAGAGTCACATACTAATATAGAAATAAATTGGAGGACCCCGAGAGTCACATTCCAATATCAAATTTAACGGGAGGCGCGTAGTTTCAATTTCAAATATGGATTCCCAGAGGCCCGTAGGGCCGAGAGTCACATACTAATATAGACATAAATTGGAGGCCCGTAGGGCCGAGAGGCACATTATAATATAGAATTAAACTTGACGCGGGTAGTTTCCCTTTTAAATATGGATTCCCGGAGGCCCGTAGGGCCGAGAGTCACATACTAATATAGTGAATATGGACGACTGGAGGACCGTATGGCCAAGAGTTACATACTAATATAGTGAATATAGACTCCCGGAGGCCCGTAGGGCCGAGAGTCACATTCTTATATAGAACTAAATTTCCCTTTTTTTCACGCCTAGCCTTTCATATTTGGCCCTTCACGGCCAAATCACACAAGCACAACATGTATACATAACGCAATTTACAAGCAAAAAACCAAGTAAGTAACTTAAACATCTGTAACCGCGAGAGTTAAACGAAAAACGAACTTATGTGTGTCTCGACTTGTCTCAAGACATAGAGTCACGTTTCGCCTGGCCCGCCGTGCATTTGTAAAATATCTGACCCTTCGTGGCATGTCAGTGTCTGCCGCGTTCGTCGCGTCATGGCATCACTCTTTGCTACTTAAAAAAAAAACTATGCGTCCGATTGACATTTTTCAAAAATCATTGTAATCCCTGATCTTTGATACACAAAGTTTACACAAGGTGTTTTTTTGCTTAAGCAAAGGGTTCTCGAGTTATAACAAGTTATAAATTATTATAAATACGCGTTTTCAGGGCGAGCAATTGTTTAATAGGGAACTCCATATAAAAGCATTGGGAACGATATTTTCAACATTGAAAAATAAATGTTTCTGATAGTAATATCACTATATGCTTTTGGTGGAGTCATGAGCACACTTTATAGATTCAAAAAATGCAAAAAAAAATTTTTCCACATTTTTGGAAAAACTACCCCCACCACCCCCTGCACACGACGATTTTTGGACGACCAGTCGATTTTGCATTCTTAGGGTGTAAGAAATGATTTAAATTGTGTCTTACATTTTAGCAATGAAGTGCACACGGGGTGACACGATAGAAGCGGCTTTTAACTCTACTATTATAACTTTTGTATTAATTATAAAAAAAATTTGCGGGCACTAACATCGCCAATCGGAACACCTAATCGCACGGTTCATCGGCCACGTTTGGAACTCGAGAAAGGGTAATTTTTGATGCAGTGCTTCTATAGACCTAATTAGCTTTTTTAAAAGAATCTAACTACCAAACTGGATTTTATCTATCACTTTTGGTTTTTAAGATTCCTGGTAAATTAAGTTTTATGAAAAGACCCACTGTGAACAGTATCAAAAAAATATTATAAGATAAATTGCGTGTATTAGGTAACTTTAAATTTTCCGGTGATTTTAAAAATCGAATAAAAGAGGCCATTTTTAAAAAAAATATATGTTAAAAAAGCTAAAAGTGAAAGATAAAATTAATTCACAGACAGGTGACTTCTTTATAAAAAGAAACTAAAAAAATTACTTTTGATAATCGCATCCTTTTGCCTAATTCTTAGTTGGTATTCGCCGGTGTTTGAGATAATAAAATTCTGATATTTTAAGCAATGCCAAATCACAGTACATTTTTTGGGGTATCGCGTTTTTATAGTTGCTCCATTTAAATTTACCGTATAAAAAAGTGTCATAAAAGTGGCACGCGCTACCATAATCATAAGAACAATTTTAGGATTGCCAGGAGGATTGCAAAAATTGAAAAATAATTTTCAAATCTTGGAAAACATTTCAGTATTTGAAACACATATGTCTATGTCTTTTAAGTTAAAGTACTGAACGCACCTAATCTGGTAATACGTGCCTAATCCCTTCTTGTAAGGTTTAAAAGAGGCTATCGACAAGTACTACCCGAGAAGAGTCACCAACGCTTTTCTCGGGTACTACTTGCAACCTTTAAAAATGGGTTTTACACTTCAAATATAATAACCTTTTTTATACGGCAAATTTAAATAAAGATACTTCTTTTGAAATTAAATGGGCCGGTCGTAAAGGGGGTCAGTTTTTTGCCCTGGAAGGAACGCAAACACGTTCAAACTGCCCAATTCCAGTCATTCTGTACCTAGAATCACCTAACTGTTAATTCAACAAAAATATAATGTACAATTTTTGGTTTTATTTACAAGTTGTTACCTGGATTAGTTGTACTCGATGAAATCCATTTCGCTATTGGTGTGTGCACTGTGCTCTTCTAAGTATGATTTGCATTTTTCCTGTAGCGCCTCGTAAGTACCACCGTGTAACATGGCAACAATAACCTAAAAGAGATAACTTATTTCTTCTTAAGCCTTCCGATTACGGCCCTGGTGGATAAGTGCGTGAGTGGTCACTTTGCGACCATTGATCACATAAGACCTTTTCAAGCAATGAACCGTTCGGTTATTAGTTCTCCTCGTTTAAATGCGAGAATCAAACAGAAAGCGCGTAACCAAGAAACGTCAAAAAGCATGAATTTTCATTGATCTGTTAACCATTATAACCCTGCTCCGGAGGTATGTTATCTTTGGTTAAACGAACAATTTTTTTGACGTTTCTTGGTTAAGCGCTCTCTGTTTGTCTCTCGGATTCAAACGAAGAGAACTAATAACGGAACGGTCTACCGCGGTGGACCGCTTGAAAAGGTTTATATTAACCGGAGGTAGGGGAAAAGCTAAACGAGGCGTAATAGAGAGACTATTACTCCAAACTACGTGTTAGTACTGAATTATAGGAGGTAATTATATCTGACGAACGACGAAAGATTACCAAAGCAGGTCCTAGAATGGCAACCAATAGGGCGCAGAAAAAGAGGGCGTCCTAAATTAGAATGGCAACAGTCAATCCAAAGATCAATGAGTCAAAAGAATCTGACAGAGGATGATTGTCAGGATCGAAGGAGGTGGAGAATAGGCGTCGGACAACGTAGAAAAACGTTGTAAACCGACATAGTAGTAGTAATTATATCTGTGATCTAACTAAACAGGTCTAATATTGCTAACGGTGAGGTGGCGTCAATTAATAAATAAATATCAAAGTTTTTATAAAACCTACGATACTGAGACGTAAAAATGTTGTACTATTTTCAAAAACTAATTTTTTTTCGAAAAACATGTATTTGCGAAACGATTTTTTAAATTATAGCTTCCCCCCTGTCATGGGAGGCCGAAATCGGTCAATTGATAGATTGATCGACAACGTATCCTAAGCTAACACGCCTGATTAGGATAAATTCGTGAACAATTGCCCAAGCTGTGTGACCAAGGCAAGGTTTAACATCAATTTCGGTCTCCCAAAAGGAGGGCAGGAAAGCTATGATTTAAGGCAAAATAAGTTAGTTTAGGACCGAAAACATAAAAAAACAGCCCCTAGCGACGATGCACTATTTCCATTTATGAGCAGTAATAGTATGTCACTAACAGTTCTAAAAAGCTAGTTTTGGGCGTAGGATTGACACCAGCAGTGCTGGCGTTCCGCATCCATTTTTCCATGCATAGATACCCTTAAAATGCTTAACAATGAAATAATAATAATATGAAAGGTATTTCGTGGGTTCTGCGATAAGGCAAAGAAAAAACTCCTAGTATTATTTGGGACGTTTCGTCTATAATCTAGACTTTCTCAACCAGTGGCGGATCCAGGGGTGGGGGGGGGCACTAGGGGCACTTGCCCCCCCCCCCCCCCGAGAATTTTTTGAATATACAAAAAAATGAGTAAAAAGTAAGGTTTTTGCTAATAAAAATTCAAAATTTTTGCTTGCGGCGCATGAAAATGTCTATTGTTATTATCATCGAAATTACAACCACTTTTATTAATGTCACCTAAAGTGCCACCCCCCCCCCCCCCCCCCCCCGACAAGCACCTCTGGATCCGCCCTTGTTCTCAACCCTAGAATGGAACACATGAAATAAAAACCAAGATAAAAAACCAAACCCTCATTTAAATATACAACCTTAAATTATAAAATTAAGGAAATTAAATCACAGTAAAAAATTTACTTACGTCAGAATTTTTTAGAGTTTTGCTTTCATGTGTTCTATTCTAGGGTTGAGAAAGTCTAGATTATAGACGAAACGTCCCAAAGAATGAGTTTTTTCTTTGCCTTATCCCATAACCCACGAAATACCTTTCATTATGATCCAGGGATACAGTAAACTAATAATAATATGTTTAATAACAAAATATATAAGGTATAATCAAATTAAACTTCATAAATCAAATTTAGCTTAAAAAGTAGATAAAAATGATATAGGAGAGAGAGATCGTTAAATACCATTCTGGTAAGTACACTCGTGCCCAGAAAAATCCCGTACGCGGAAAATTAAATTGATAATTTTTAGTGTAAGTTACTGAAAATCAAGCTAAGATGTCTTGACATTTTTAATTTTTTTGTGACATCCAAAATGTCCGAGTCAATTTTTTAAATGTTTTTTAATTACAAAATTAAACAGATTTTCTTCTTTACCATTTACATAAATCTACATTTTTTAGTTAAGTTTATTATTTAAACATACAGGTGATTTTAAGAAATTAGGTTTTAAAAGCATAAATTAGCCTTCTTAAGTTTACTTATTTTACTTATATAAATTATTTAGTTTTATAAAACAGCACGAAATATTAAATTTTATATTTTATCATTTGTCACGAACGATAACAATTTTCTTATATAAAAAGAAAAGATTTGATAGTTGTTCTCACTATATCTACTAAGTTTACTGCACCATAAGCCTTATTGATCATTGCAGGGTGTGAGGCTGCTCCCTGGCAGTAAACTTGTTACTTTTATCGTTAGTGTCGCGCTGCTTAACCAAGCCGAGTTCAGCAAGTGCAATTGTCAAGCACAGCTTGCACATTGGTCCTTCGAACCGGATCAGGCACATTGGCCCTTTAAGCAAAGAAACCGCCGCCGCACATTAGAACGAAACGGGTATTTTTTGTGACATCTGGTAACAACTCGTGAACTGTTTAAGCAAAAATATAAAAATTTCATAGGATGGTAAAGAATTAGTTAAGCAATAACGCCCAGCAAATAATTTTTTTTTGACATACACAGGGTCTTGTATAAATCCAATACCGGAAATAATAAAGATGATGAGTGTGTAAAATGCTAATAGAACGTGTGTTCTTAAGTTTATTCATGTAATTGTCTTGAATTAAAACTAAATTATAATTACTAAACATCTTAAGAAATATAGGGTGATTCAAAAATAATATTTTTTTTGTTATTTTTAGTAATAATTTTCGTTACAATTAAAATAAAGCTTTGCAGGTTTTATATTAACATTTTTACTATTACAAAAATACTGTTTTACCCGTTCTCCTCACTTTCCGCCTGACCGTACCAACAATATATACGCCCTCACGTAGTTTAAAAGATAGCAGTGATTGAATAAATTTATTGAATTTAAATAAATAAGAAACTTTTTAAATTACCTTTAATGATATAAATAAATAAAAATATATTAAGTATATTAAAATTTAAAACTAAATAATCACACAGGGTGACGCATTTAACAGCAGAAAACACATTTCAATTGCTATGATTATTTCTCACCTTCGCGAGGAGATGGAACTCCTGTTTAAATATAGGTTTTTTAGAAAAATACAAAAACAGGACAGCTAATATTTTCAACAGGCAATATTCTTGAGAAAATGAGTAGACCTTACTTGTGGTACCTTTTTTAAAAGCTTATAAAGAAATCATCATAATATATAATAATATAATCAATAATAATCATACATCTGTCAAACAATGTGTCAAAATTTTAAAGATAAATATAGTTTTTACCTAATATTTTTTTAAACTATTTTAAAAGAAAATTCTGTCATAGCTGTCAAAGTGACAGACGAAAAAACCACCAATAAAAACGCTAAATAGTAACTTCTAGTCAAGATCTAGCAGACCTAATACCACTTGTGGGAAATAGCTGCTAAAGTTTAAAAGTCGACCCTAAAATTGTGTAAAATATTTGCGTTGGGGATTTATGAGGTGTAAATAGTTCCAAAAATAGCTTAGATTGCCTTACTCCGTTTTAAGGGATTGAAGAATATGCAATTTTAAAGTAGGTTGGGGAAAAAACCTGTATTTGGCTATATTTCGACTTTTGACCTTTTAAGTGCCTACCACAGAAATGTGATGCGAAGAAAAAAAATTACTTTCGGGCAAACTATTTTTTTCTGATTTTAATTTTGAGAATCATTGGTCCATATGAAAATCTAATACAGATACTTACAGAAACAGAGTGGCCCAAAGAATTCAAAACAACAAAAATAATAATACTTTGTACTTGTTAACCTCAAAGACCTGTAAACTGACAGGATCTAAACATCTTTATTTATACCATAAAATTGTCTAACGTCCATAGAACATTGTAAACATAAAACTCATGCTAATTTTTATCTTGTAAAGATCATTAAAAAATATTAGAAAAGGGAGAGGTCCCAAGACTGATCCCTGGGGCACACCCCATTCAATATTCCCGGTTTTGATGGCTGATCAATAACGATTACTCGCTGTGTCCTTCCTTGTAAATACGATTTGAACCATGATAAAACTACCCCCCTAAACCTATAATGGTACAGTTTCTTAATAAATATAGAATGATTTACACAATCAAAGGCTTTAACCAGATCACAAAAAACCGCGGCCGATACGTTAGACTTATTTCAAGAGGATAAGAGTTGTGTGAGCAGATTGAACATAGCATTGTTAGTACCTGTATTGGTGCGAAAGCCAAATTGGGCATTGCTCAATAATTTGTTAGTTTTTCAATTAATTTAGACAAGGTAGACAACATTGAAATGGGTCTAAAATTAGCAGGGTCAGATTCATTTCCACCTTTATGAAGTGGGATTATTAAAGCCGATTTTAAACTCGAAGGAAATACTCCGCTCGTCCATGAATGATTTATGGCTTTAACTAAAATATCAGATATTATAATTTCAGGCATATTAAGCAATATTTTGGCAGAAAGGCCATCCTCTCCCGAAGCATTTTTGTTATTGATGCTTTTTAAAGTTTGTTTTACTTCTGCCAAGTCGTTTGATGTGAATGCGAAAGAATTGGCTACTGAAACATGATACATATACAACATAGGATCTTTAAGATTCCCTATGTTTTTTGTAAAACTTTTCCCAATATTACAATAGTACTGGTTTAGGTTGCCCGAGGACACTTCTGGATGAGATAGTGACTTTTGAAAATTTTTAGAACGAATATTATTTATAATTTGCCAACATTCTTTTTGTTTGTTAGAAGAATTACTTAGACGATCGGAGTAGTATCGCTTTTTTGCAGCTGCAATTAGTCTACGAAACAAAGATCTATAAGAACTAAAGTTTGTATAAAAAAAATGGACTATCTGTATATTTTCTAATATTATGAAGACAGCGAAGATTCTTAGAGGAAGTTTTTAAGCCCTTGGTAAACCATAGTTTTTCACTTTTTGTTTTTATGTTCCACAGGAAAACATTCGTTAAAAATTCTTGTTGTTTTCTGATAAAATGAACTAAGAGGTACTTCAGATGCCAACACTTGATTCCAGGTTTCCCGGCTACATGACTGGTAAAACATATCAAAGCTTCTTCTGTCAAATATTCGACCACGCCTAGATCTTTGCTTACTTAATACTTTGGGCTCCGATACGTCACAAACTATTGCTTCATGATCTGACAAAGCTGAATTAACAACCCTACATTCTACCTCGAACAAATATAATCATAAGGGTTGACGTGGTTTTTGATATACGTGTGGGTGATGTGATGCATATTCAGGGCATTAGAGATAAAAATGTTTTTTAATGCAACGGTGGATATTGCATTGTTATCGCTGTAATCTACGTTAAAATCTCCAGCAAGCAGAACTTTAGAAGATGGAGAAAGTTGAGCTAAAAGAGAGTCAAGGCCTGTCAAAAACTGAGTTGCAATAGATTTAGGTGAAGGAACATGAATTAGTTAATATACCTGACTATGTTATTGTGTCAAGATTTTGTCGTGCTAGCAGTGAGCATGGGGGTTGTATGATTTTACTAAAAAAGTATTTTCTAGTTCTTAATAAATTTGAACCCGTAAACAAATTTAATATTTTGCTAAAAGAAATAACTTTTAAGTTCACTATGATTTTTTCGAAGAAACTAAACCTCTATGTAGTACACAGACTACATAGAGGTTTAGTTTCTTCGAAAAAATCATAGTGAACTTAAAAGTTATTTCTTTTAGCAAAATATTAAATTTGTTTACGGGTTCAAATTTATTAAGAACTAGAAAATACTTTTTTAGTAAAATCATACAACCCCCATGCTCACTGCTAGCACGACAAAATCTTGACACAATAACATAGTCAGGTATATTAACTAATTCATGTTCCTTCAGCCAATGTTCCGTAATAAAGACTATATTTGGATTATTGTGTTCATTTAAAAACAAGTATAGTTCATTTGTTTTATTTCGGAGTGATTGAATATTTAGTAGTTAGGCAGAATACAGATTTTTGTTATTTTGTACGGCCCGGATCTAAAAAATTTTCCGTGTTGTTTTCTAAATAATTCTCAACAGTTAGGTCTACAATATCTACATCTAAATTCTGGGAAAAGGCCCGACCAGCAGACTAGCATGCTGACTATATTGATATAATAATATATAACAAGTAAAACAAGTTTCAAATTACAATGGGGTTATTTGTGTAAAAAATTGTTGATAGAATTAAATATCAAATTTGAAACTTAAGGCCACTTCTCCTCAAGAAAGGTGTGCTTCTAATATAGTCAGCAGGTTGAAAGGCGTTTTCCAGACTCAGTAAATCTACACTAATTGAAAAAGACCTCAATAGTTCAATATACCTAATAAGGTTTTGATTCATCTTAGATACCAAATCTTGTTTATATCCAGATTGAAACCTTGCTGGCATTGTGCAAATTAAAAGGCTGGTTTGAAAACATTTATTGGACAGATTTATTATAGTTTTTTTGTCAACATATAACTCACTACAGCGAGCAAATGTAATAACAAAGTCATTTTGTGTAAAACCCTTGATATAACATTCTAAATTAGTAACAATATCTGACAACCCCGCATTTGGTTTGCAAACTGTTTAAATAATATAACCCTCGCCAAAGCAACCGCTGATGTAATCGTGCAGATACTTGCCGTACGAATCAGTCAGCAGTAATATTTTTTGCTTTTGCACATAGCTAAACATTACTCGATTCTTCATATACATTTCCGATGTTTTTTTTATACTGCTGCTGCTGCATTTCATTTTTAGTTGTAGGCTTCATAATTGCAGTCTGCATTTGGAATAGTTTATTTTTTAATTCTTTTATTTCTGTATTATATAGTTAATTTTCTTCCTCCATTGTATTCAGACTGACAATCATTTGCTTTTGTAAGTCTTTAAGTTCATAAAGTTCTTGTTTTAATCTATTATTAGTATTTTGATATTCTTTAGCCTTTTCAAAAAACTCTCGATTTTCATCTATTAAATCAAATATTTTTCAATTTAAGATTTTGATTTCTGTACCTTTTTCAATTTCAAGGCTTTTTAGTTACAGCTGCAGAGGTATATTGGATGTTACATTTTTATTTTTAGTCCAATTATTAAGTTTTGTAATTTCTAATGACATTTTCTGCTTTTATGTAGATTTTTGTGTTCATTTTTCAGGTTTCCATTTAATTCTTCATTTTCCTTCTGGTGTTGAATAATTTCTTCATTTAGTTTCTGTCCTTGTTTAGTTTTTTAATTGTATTTACATGGTGTTCAATTTTCTTTTGCATCTCCTTCTCTCTGTCATATACAAGGTCCTTAAAGCCTCTGGATCCTCTCTGCAGTGTGAGGATGTATTTATTTTTATCCAATACATATCTCTATTTGTAGCTCGTCATATTTAATTTGATATTCTTCAATGATAATATCTTTACTTTTTATTTCATTTAAAAATTTGTCATGTGCCTTTTTTAGATGTGACATTTCATCATTATGGCTCAAAACTTGAGTTTTACACTCATTACAAGCAAAAATCAACTTTCTCTGACCCAAACCAAACAATCATTTTCAGTTGCTGTCTTGTCCAAATAGATTTTACAAAAAACTCTCATGCTAAAATCGCTACATGCTCCAAACAACTCTCCCTCCTTTATTTATGATCTTCTTTTATTAAAACAATTTTCTTGGCAAATTGTGCACTGCATGTTTATTAATAGTCTAAAAGAAGCAATGTGGTGAACCTAACCTCGCACAAATTGGTGGCAAATTTTATAAACAAACATTAAAAAGTCTATAAAAAACATGAACACAATTTTTCCGTTTTTCGGCATTTTAACGAAAATCCTCACAGTAAAACTCTCACAAACTTATCCCTCCATGTGGAGCAACGTCCAGCATACATTGACGGTAAAACTTTAAAATACTATAAACTAAAAACAACTTAAATTTAATCAAATTTTACAAGGACTTTTAAATGTCAACAAACAAAACGTAACGCTATACCAAAGAAAAAGTTAAACATATACAAAATGGGTTCACACCTTCTAGATTGCCTTCTAGACATACGCATAATGGAATATGCATCAGCACAAGAATTAAAACAACTTCTACTACATGCCGAAGATCTATTGGACTTTTCACAAGCGATTAAAGTCAATTGGAAGCCAATAATTATAAACATAATTTTCCAGAAATGGGATGTCGAGATTCACGCTTTACACGATGAATGGGTGAACTGCACACAAAGCAGATTGCCCACATTAAAAGAAGTCCTTCAATACTTAGTTGAAAGGATCGAAGGATTGAACATCAACTGAATTTGAGAAGAGAGAAATTTTTCAATTATTAAACGTCATTATGGATCATTTAGATGATATACGAGACATACCATGTATGTATCAAGAAACAGCCAAAGAATTGCAACAGCTCTATAAGGTTAGCCGTCAGTGCCTTAGAGACATTTAAACCTATGGGCAAGATACAGAAACTTGAAACCTACCCATGATGAAATTATTGTCAAAGAAATTGACGTTTGAAGTAGAAAAGTCATACCATACATGGTTTCAAGGGTTTCAAAACAAAATTCCCACAATAGAAAACTTTTTTCAATTTTCAAGAAAAGAAATGTACACACTCAATTCAAGAATCAACGGCTCAAACTCAAAAAACCCAAGAGAACAGAATTTAAAACCTTACCCAGATCATATATCTCAGAAGAAAAAAGATGCTCCAGTAATCTTGGTTTCAAAAGAAGAAATGAAAAGAAAAACTAGTAAAAGGAGATAGTAAAATCCATCATATCAAATTAAATAGTAAATTTGAAAAACCAAAAATCCAATCAAAATCCAAGATACTGTTATAGTACGACATACAGTTACAGGAAGTCCTTAAGTTTAAGCAAACAATAAATTTGGTGCCTATCCTGTGCTTAACCAGGAATACAATATCAGAATAAAACACAAGACCAAAAATAACCAAAAGTCAAGAAAACATACTAAAAAGAAGAAAACTTTTAAACAAGAAGCAACAATCTTTATTAGAAATATATCTCAAAAGAAAAAACATTCCAACTCAACAGTTACTGAGGAGGCGGAAGGACATGGCAAAAAAATCATAAAAATTTTGCCATTGTAAATATGCAACAATACACTTTTAAATTCTTGTCTCACAATTTCTTCAGGGCACTTTATAGTAAAGGAATAACAACAATAATAAAAATAGTTCATAATATTTTGCAAAAGAAGCAACTTGATACTAAACTGAAAAGTTCGACGACGTACGATGACCGCGAAAGCCAAACAACCGATGCCACGTCAGCAGTTTTGTAACCAAACCCAAGAAACTGACCCACCTACCACGTCATCAGCAAAGTTATACACGTCCAGAATTATTCGAGCTGAGGTCCCTACGGTCACCCATCCTGGAGAGACCACAAAATGTTTAATTACAAAATTAAACAGATTTTCTTTTTTTACCATTTACATAAATCTTAATTTTTTTAGTTAAGTTTGTTATTGAAACATACAGATGATCTTGAGAAATTGGGTTTTAAACACATAAATTAGCCTTCTCAAGTTTACGTATTTTACTTATATAAATTATTTAGTTTTACAAAACAGCACGAAATATTAAATTTGATATTTTATCATTTGACATGAACGATAACAATTTTCATATATAAAAAGAAAAGATTTATCTTAATAAAGCAGATTAAACATTTGATAGTTGTTCTCACTATATCTACTTAAGTTTACTGTACTATAAGCCTTATTGTTCATTGCAGGGTGTGAGGCTGCTCCTTGGCAGCAAACTTCTTACTTTAATCCTTATTGTCCCGCTGCTTAACCAAGCCGAGTTAAGCAAGCGCAATTGTCAAGCACAGCTTGCACAAATGTCATTTGGTAATAACACTATGAACATAGCTAACAAAAAAATATAAGTAACCTATTACAAGTTTCCGTGTAGGGGATGTTTATGAGCACCAGTGTAACTTCCTCCCTTTTAATTTTTAGTCCCCTTTATTTCAACTTTGATGGCTTAAGACTGAGGCAATTATGTGAAACCCACAACCTCAAAATAAATAATGGTTGTTTTAAACATAAGGATATTCATCGATATACCTGGTTTCAACCAACAAGAAATCTTAAATCAATCATTGATTAAGCTATAGGTGGACAACACTCGTAATTAAAGTGGTATGATGTGCGAGCACTTCGTGGTGTGACCTGTGGATCTGACCACCATCTGGTAAAAGCAAAAATATTATTCCCTTTAAAATACAACTTTAGAAGTCTAGAAATCGAAAGTGCCTAAAGATTGTATCAGAACCGATTAGAGGAAAAATTAATAAACACAAATCATTCATTTGAAGAGATATATACAAACATAATAAAAAGCTTGAAGGAAGCAAGCAACGAAGCTGTTGGATACCAAGACAATAGAAATAACAGGAAGATGTATGTGGTGGACGGAGAAAATACAGGAAATGGTGAAAGAGAAAAAACGCACATACTTAAAATGGCTCAGTACTAAAGAGCAAAGAAACCTAGAAATCTACAGGAAAACCAGAAGACAGCTAAGAAATTTGATACGTACAAAAAAGAATGAAATGTTCGAGCGCAAATGCCACGATATAAATACACACGAAGAAGGTAAGCAGAGTTCTGAAGTATGGAAATTACTTTCTACAGTAAAAAACCCAACAAAAAAAAAAGTAATCCAGATCATCAAACCAGAACAATGGACAGAACACTACAAGAGACTGCTGCAGGAGACGAGACCCGAATATCTGGCAGACTCTCCGAGGAGAGACAAAGAAGTACATGGAGAGGAAGTAATCATCGAAAAAGAAATGATAAAGAATAGTATTAAAAAGCTTAAATCCGGAAAAGCTAGCGGACCTGGGGGAATATATGCTGAAATGCTCAAATAGGGATCAGAGAAACTACTCGAAAATCTCACATATTATCAATCAATGCATAAACGGACATCCAGTTATCATATATATCATATATCCTCAATACATACAAAAGGAAACAAGCTGGATTGCAACAATTACAGAGGAATTTTAGTAACCAGTACTCTAAGTAGATTGTACGGTAGGATTCTTAGAGATCTAATAGAGAATGATTTTCATGAACAAGAAGAAGAAGAGCAAAGTGGGTTTCGTGCAGGCAGTTCTTGTAGTGATAATGTTTTTTGTCTTAAACAAGTAATTGAGAAAAGGAGCGCCAGAAATATAGAGACGCATGTTACCTTTGTGGACCTACAAAAAGCATATGATACCGTTCCAGTAGAAAAATTATGGACAGTGTTAGAGCAAACTAATATGAATCATACATACATAAAAGCGATAAAAGAACTATACAAAGGGTCAAAATCTAAAGTTAAAATTGGAAATAGACTTTCAAAAAAATTCCTGGTAACAAAAGGCTTAGGACATGTATCTCTCTAACTCTTTTTAAAATATATATCGCAGTAGCTCTAAAAAACTGGAAACGTAAAGTGCACGGCATGGGAATACAACTTTAGAACCGATTTACCATATACACACTACAGTTTGCTGACGACCAAGTAATTGTAGCTAATGATAAAGAAGACATGGAGTATATGATGAGAAAGTTAATGTCAGAATACCAAAAGTGGGGATTAACAGTGAACGTGGACAAGACACAGTACTTATGTATTGGAAACGAATCCAGTGAGTTAGAACTAGACAATGGACAAACAATATCTCCATGCAATGAGTACATATACTTGGGTGTCACATTTGATAAGACAGGAACAGATTGTAAAGAACTGGAAAAAAGAATAGTAAAAGCAAAAAAGGTTATTGGATGTCTTAACAGTATTTTATGGAGCAGAGAAATAAAAAGGAATGTAAAATTTAACATATATGAAACAATGGTGAAAAGCACGCTGTTGTATGGAATAGAGACTCGTCGCGTAACAGAAAAATACAAAACAAAAATGGAAAGTGTCGAAGTGAATGCAATAAGATCAAT
Source organism: Aspidapion aeneum (assembly GCA_963576565.1). Lineage (NCBI taxonomy): Eukaryota > Metazoa > Arthropoda > Insecta > Coleoptera > Brentidae > Aspidapion > Aspidapion aeneum. The sequence continues at coordinate 71,051,118 of OY755039.1, read as the reverse complement.
GAGAATATCTAGAATAGATCACGTAAGAAATTACATCATAAAAAAAAGAATGGGAATCGAGGGAAGCATAACGGATGAACGACGAAAGATTACCAAAGCAAGTCCTAGAATGGCAACCAATAGGGCGCAGAAAAAGAGGGCGTCCTAAACTAGTATGGCAACACTCAATCCAAAGATCAATGAGTCAAAAAAATCTAACAGAAGTTGATTGTCAGGATCGAAGGAGGTGGAGAATAGGCGTCGGACAACGTAGAAAAACGTCGGACAACGTAGAAATAAATTGTTTAAACCCAATACATGGGTCTAACTTTATATAGTGGTACTTTTGCAATTGTTTTAGTCTTAGAAAAGGGAGGAGTGGTTGCGTCTAACACACTATTAGCTGTGAGTGAATGTCTCCAAATCGGATTTGGTAACAAATTTGGGTGGAGGCAGTACGCGAATTTTGTGTTTTACTGTTATTATCTTATGGCGTAGTACGTATTTCACTTGCCTTTCGGTCTAAAGTCTTAGTAGGAGCTAAAATGTTACTGAATTAGTTTTAGTTTATCCTGAAAATATGTTTCACAAGTATAAAAATGCTTACTTTCATATTTTAAACTCGAGCCGTAGCTAAGTAATATAAAACTAAGTTTCAGATTTCATGAATTTTAAGTTTTTTAAATTTTTTATAAAATACATAACTCGAAAAATGGAGCAGCTAGGATTTCCGACATTCCCCCTGTGCAGCAAGTTGATGTACACTCGGATACATGAATAATGTCGCAACCAAAATTTTGAAGTGTAAACTTCTTTAGGCGCGTTTAGCAGTTTTTGTGGGTAGTGAATTGAACTGAGCCGTCAGACTCGACTATGTAACGCTCATTCGGGTGAAGTCGGAGAGGAACATTCAGCGAGCGATATGATACAGATGAAGGCGAGTATTAATTTCGCCTTGTTGAAACCAACTTTAGAATATTTTGTGTCGTCCACACCTACTCGGCAATTGTGGATCGAGGATTTTGAACAATAGTTAGTAAGGGATTAAAAGAACTTTGCAAGGTAAGCAGATATCCGTCTCTCTTTCTCTAATGTAAGGTTTACTATGCGGCAAACAAGATTCCGATATTTGAGTCAATAACTTGGGCTTTTCCAACTCGCGATGGATATCGGGTAGGGTCTTCGCGCAAGACCTCATTAATAAGTGACGTAAATAATTCTAGGATAGCCAGGTCGAATCCCCGCCTTTCAAACCTTGGAATTTAACAATTTAATACAAAATGCGTAAAGAACCCGCTTTGTTACCAAATCGCGCTTTGAGTGTAAATACCAGTTGGTCGCTTGGAAACGACGTTGAGATGGGAATGGTCCCGTAAAATTGTTTCAATTGTTTTAGAAAAATTTCTAGTAGAAAATTTTAAGCACAAGATCTGTTTTATCGGAACCAATAAAAAATGTGGTTCATATCACGCCTAAAATCACAAAAAACTATCAAAATCATCCTATTTAAGCGTGTAAAACAGTGTCACTATGGTTTATTTTAAATTTCAAACCTGCATATTTTATTAACTACCGTAACACGAAGGAAACATAGGTGGTACATTAGAATTCTAAATTCTAAAATTCTTATATGAAGTTCTAAAACTAATTTCAATATACGAGGATGGGATGAAAAGTTTCCGGCCTAACATAGAACGCCATAGTGACTAAATAATAATTTATTTTTCTACATAGTCCCCTTGTAAGGTAATACATTTCGCCCAACCATGTTCAACTGAAAATAGGCGTTTGTAGCTGCAATGACTTCTAAATCTGAGGAAAATGTTTTCCAGCAAGAAATTGTTTTAGGGAAATAAATAAAAGTCTGACGGGGCTAGGTCTGGCGAATAAGTTGGATGGTTTATCAGTTCAAAGCCTAGCTGATGGATTTTAGCCATTACAAGAGCGGACTTGTGGCAAGGTGAGTTGTCCTGAGGAAACAAAATTTTCTTTTTTGCCAAACCAGGGCGTTTTTCGCTTATATTCTGCTTGAGCTAGTCAGTAAGTGGCTGTAGTACTCTGAATTTATTGTTCTTCCTTTTTCGAGATACTCTATGAGGAGTATCTCTTTAACGTCCCAAAAGACCGTTGCCATGACTTTTCCAGCAGACGGTACTGCCTTTGCCTTCTTTGTAACTGGTTCGTCCTTTGCCGTCCATTGTTTGGACTTTTGCTTAGTTTCAGAGGTATAATGATGAACCCAGGTTTCATCAACCGTAATAAATCTACGCAAAAAGTCCCCTGAATCACGTCTAAACAGTGCCAAATTCTCCTCTGAAATGGTTAGACGCACGAGCTTTTGATCTGGCGTGAGCAAACGCGGCACCCATCGGGCGGATGGCTGTCTCATACCTAAAACTTCACATAAAATATGATGAACTCGCTCTTTTGATATGCCCACAGCCTCAGCTACCTCTTCCAGTCTTAATCTGGGATCTTTTAGAATTAGTTTGTGAATGGTTTGCACCATTTCTTCAGAAGTTGCCGTTTTTGGCCTGCCAGAACGCGGAGCATCATCAGTGCTAGTACGACCACGTTTAAAGTCCGATACTCAGGTTTTAAATGTGGTATAGGAAGGAGGAAATTCCTCTAGTGTAGGATCTAGTTCAGCTTTAGTTCAGCTTTTATTTCCGTCGGCGATAACCCTTTGATATGAAAATATTTTATCACGGCTCTTATCTTGTTTTTTCCTTCTTTTAAAATTAACACACTGTATAAATTTTCAAAATAAGCAGGACACAAACTACTTGACGCACTCACTTTAAACTTCGAGCGTATACTGATCACAAGCAAGGCTACACAAACACGTTGGAACACGAAAGCAAATCGGGCCTGCTATAGGCTAGGCCGGAAACTTTTCATCCCATCCTCGTAAAATTAAATATTTTGTCACCCAGGTTTTTTAATAATCCAAATTTACACGTTTTTCTAAAAAAAAATTAAAACTGTAGTGGCAACGGTGACCTACCGTGAAGGACCGTGAAGCTTTTCATGTGTATAGGTGTATCGTGAATTGTGCCGGTAAGTGGCTATTTTTTTGTATTATTAATGCTTTTTTTGAAAAATAATAAAAAAGACAAGTGACTCACAAAAATGTATAATGTCCGAAACGTAAAATTTCTTCGATAGTGTGCGAAATAATCAAAAAAGTTGCTATTCTGTTAAATGTTCTCGGCAAACAAATGAACAAAACCTCAAAAAAATCCTTAAATCACAATTAAAAAAGTTGAAGCAACCTAAAATGTTAAGAAACGTAATTGTCCGAAACAAAAAGTATCCGTCCGAAACATCAGTTTTTAGCTGTTTCGGACGACATTATACAAGGTGTCCCAGAACTACTGGAACATAGTAAAACTGTAGATTCCTTGGATCAAAATATTAAGATTTAGCTACACTTGTCTTAGTTAAAAAGTTAATATTACCTTGGATACAGGGTGTTAAACTTTATTTTTTCATTACGATTTTCTTGATTAACTTTTTTACTAATTTTTGCAAAAATATGGGGTACGGGGTTTTTGGAATGAGCAATTCGATTTCACAAAAAAATTTGGTGTACATTGTACAGGGTGTTCTGGTGGTCATAAAAATCGGTGTAACTTTTTTGTGCCTCGGTGTATACCAGTTTTTTTTAAATATGATTTTTGCAATTATTTTTATGTAAAAAAGTTATACTGTTTTGATGTCGCTCAGAGCAACGGTTTTCGAGATTTCTGCACTTAATTGCGTGGGTAAAAATTTTGTATTTTTTATTTGCATCTTTACCGTGCAAAATACAGCATTCGCAATAACTGCGCAGCCGAATACCATCCAAAAACATACCACACATGGTTAAAAACCGCGCCGCCTATGTCCGCGCAATGTTTTTACCACCTACGTACAAAAACCTTGCAACAAAAATACAGCGCAAATAAATACCGCGCAAATAAATACCGCGCAAAAATAATAAACCGCGTAACCCAATACCACGCAAGTTTTTAACTGCGTAAAATAATAAACCGCGCAGCACACTAACGCGCTAAAAATACCACGCGCAGCCTATTAACGAGCTAAAAATACCTCGCAAGGTTTTTACCGCGCAAGTACGAAAACCACACAACAAAAACAAAGCACAAAAACAAAAACCGCGCAACAAAAATAAAGCGCTAAACAAAAACCGCGCAACCCATTAGCGTTTCGAAATCAAGATCCGACTTGTTCTACAGCTAACTAACAGATAAAGAAAAAATAAATAATTTAATGGAACACGATATTGCTTCTTAACTTATTATTATAATTTTGTATTTTGTTCATTATTGGTTGAAATTAAATTATTGTAGTCATCAAAAGATCCCAATATTATTCATTTTCTATCACATTTCTTTAAAAAAATCAGCACTTTAATTTTCATTAAAATAATTTTGGTGTTTATATTATTTAAGCCGCGTAATTATTTATGATTGCTCAAATATTTATGGATGAAAACAGACTTACTAGAAAATACGTGTAGACCTTAAAATGGTCCCGTAACGAGAGGCCATCCGATGTGACGTCACTACAATGCTGCTTTCTCATAGGTCAGCCGCGCGGCCATATTGCCTACGTCATTAGCACTTTGTCACGGCGCGGGAAATTTAAATTTGTGTGTTTGTCGTTTCACTAATATGCAAACACTACGTTCCTCCGCACTAAGACTGTTTTTCGCCACTTCTCTTAAAGTTCACTATACTCAAGTCCCTATAAAATTGTCACGCTCCACGAGAATTACTCTTACAATTCTATATACATTAACTATGACTATGTAGACACATACAATTACACTGTGACAGGACTAGGAAGGTCTATTTTGTCTCATTCTAGCCAGACTACGGGTAGTTCTTCTGTCCTCTGACAGGTCAGTATTTATTTTCTTACTTTGGCTCTTGTGAGTCTTAGGCTGTCCTTTTACCTGGACTGATGAGTCCTTGCAAACCAAAATTCGTTTACCCCAATTTTAGGGTTTGTATCTGCTTTGTTTTGTATTGTAACCTTCTTGTTATTCGAGAAAGATGTGCTGGGTTCCTCCAGACTTGTGTTTGGAGTGGTCATTTCTTCTATCCTTGAGTTGTCTGGGTTTTCAAAACTGGTTTCATCTTTCTGACTCACCTGGTCTTCTTCTTGCTCTTCACCATAGCTCCTATTCCCGGCCACCTCTGACCTTCTGGACACTTCCGAGCTATAATTAAAACCTAGCAACTCCGATACTGGGCTTTCAAATCCTAGCAACTCTGATATTGGGCTTCTAGAATGTTCTGAACCTATCTCTACATTGTCTTCCTGTGTCTCCAGGGTGCGTCCAACTTTATACACGGGAATGTGCCTGTGTCTGGTGTGCTCATTTGTGACATACTCATGTTTTTGAGTTTTTGGTGACAGAGATGAGTGTTTTTTCCACAATTGTCCTGCAGGCAAACGGCATAAATACACTCCTTTTCCTTGTATGTTTTTCTTTTACCCTAGCTACCTCTGTCTGTACTTTTTCTCTTAAATTAGTCATTTCAGATTTTTCTGGCTGGTGTCTTAGTTCTAATCTTGTTCGCAATTTCCTTCCAAACATTAATTCTGCAGGCGTTGCCTGGGTGGTGCAATGTATTGTGTTTCTATATGACAGTAAAAATCTTGATATTAGTACATATAACGGTACTCCTAGGTTTATTGGGTCCATCAAAGCGGTGTACATTTTTCCTTAAAAAAATTCACTGAGTTCTCAGCTTGTCCGTTGCTCTAACTATTGTATGTTGGAATAGTTATGTGTTTAATGCCATTCTTTGAAAAAAATTATGTTGTGCTCTCTGATACGAACTGCACTCCGTTGTCACTGCAGACTGAAACAGGCAATCCAAACGTTGCGAATGTCTTTCTTAAGGCAAATTCTATTTCTTTGCTTGTTGTTGATCTTACAAAGTACTTCAGGCCACTTGCTGTATGCATCAGTGATTATGAGAAAATTTCTTCCTTTTTCTAATTCCAAAAGGTCGATATGAACTCTCGCAAAAACTTCTTTGACAGCTGGCCATGGATGTATTGATTTTGGTGGGTCATCTTTGTTTTTTAAACATGCTAAACAACTTTTGATTTTAATTTCTCTGTTACTGTCAATACCAGGCCACCACATGTAGTCCTAGATGACTAGGGCTGTGCAGTTCATGTAGCATATCACATCTTCGTAATTCTGGTATGCAGATTCGATGACCCCACATTACACAACTGTTTTCGATGTAGAATTCATCCCTTTTTCAAAATATGATCTTTCAATATCGATTGTATATTTGCTTGGCCAGTCGCTGTTGATGTACTCTATTATTTTTATTAGAATTCTGTCTTTCTTTGTCTCTTCTGCCACTTTTTTGTTATCCACCGGCCATTTTCTGGTGGTTGCTGCAAAATTTAAGTAATGCTCTTCTACAACTCCAATGTTTTTATCTGTTGAAGCGTCTGGTAACCTTGACAAGCAATCAGCAAAATAGTTTTCTTTTCCTCTTATGTATTCTATTTTGTAGTCAAACCCTGACATGTATAAAGCCCACCTTTGCAGTCTATCTCTTTTTCTCTGGGGTATACCCTTGTTTTCGCCCACAAACCCACCAGAGGTTTGTGGTCCGTGCGTATGGTGAATTGCACCCTCAAAAGATACTGTTCAAAGTATTTTAAACCAAAAATAATCCCACAAGCTTCTTTGTCCAAGGTTGCCATGTTTTTTTCATGAACTGAGTATGTCCTAGAAGCGCAGGCTATGGGTATTTCCCTCCCATCTTTTTCCTTGTGATATAAGATGGCTGAAATGCCATCTTGGCTTGCGTCAGTCACCATTATTATGGATTTTTTTGGATCATAATGGGCTAAAGAAATGTCTTGAGATATTAATTTTTTTGCTGTCTCAAATGCCTGTTGGCAATTTTGATTCCAGTCAACTTTTGCATGTTTTGACAGGTTTGTCCCAGACTCTTTTGTTAACAATTTGTAGATTGGACTTAAAATTTGCGATAAATTGGGGATAGATCTAGAATAATATTGGCATAAACCAATAAATGACCTGACCTAGTAATTGTCGTTGGTGCTTGCGCATTCAATATTGCATCAACTTTGGTACTACTTTTTTGTAGGCCACTCGCAGAGATACGATGCCCCAGGTACTCCAGAAAAATCAAACTTTTTTGGACGTACAGTCAACCCTGCCTCATCCAGTCTGGTCAAAACAGCCTCTAAATTGGTCAAATGGTCGTTTAAATCAGTTCCTCCCACGCAGACATCATCACTAAAATTTACCACACAGTTTAAACCCTGATGTGGGTGGTTATTGTGGTTATTTCTTGAGAATATTCGGCAACTGTGCATATGCTCTTGTTAAATCTAATTTTCAGAAGATTTTTGACCCGTTTAATTAAACAAGTCTGTTATACGCGGTAAGGGATATTGGACGCACCTGTCAAATTGACAGTTTAGTGTGCTCTTAAAATCTCCAACAATTCTGATTGTTTTATCAGCCTTTATAACCGGTACAATAGGTCTAGCATATTCTGAAGTTGTCACTGGTTTTAACACACCCTCCTTTACCATCATTTCCAACTGTTCTTCTATCTGTTCTTTGTAAGCTAAAGGAATTTTCTTTGAGTTTTAGAGAAACTTTACCAAATTTATAACAACCCAATTTATTTGAAAAAACTTGTGGAAAGCGACTGATTAATTTATTTTTTACACTCTTCAAACTATAAACATTTGAAATATTTAGTGACATTAAAAATTGACAAAACATCCCTACCTACAAGGCAAGGTGCTGAATTATTTACCACATAAAACCTTGCTAGCCTTGTCACACCTTTAACTGTACAATTAATATTAGAATAGCCAACAGGTTTTATTAAGTTGCCAGTATAACTTTTTAAAACTATGTCATCATTTTCCAATTTAAAATTACCAAATTCTTTTTCAAAAAAATCTAAGTTTAAAACTGTTATACTAGCTCCTGTATCTACATTCATTTGAGACATTTTCTCTTGAATACATACTGGAAGTTTGAAATAATTTTCTTTTGTATCACCCTGTAGTGAAAATATGTCATAAAAATTACTCATTTCTACATTAGTGTCTAATTTAAACCGTTCGCACGTGTATTTTGAGAGCTCCGTCAAATTGCGAAAATTGAGTGTTTTATAGTCAAGTATATTTCTAATTTTTGGCACAAGTGTGCATAGACTAGTTAAGTGCATCATACTAAAAGGGCAACTGCCTAAATACATTAATTAGTGCAATAAAATTAGATTTTGATTTCCCAAAATAGTAATTTTAAAAATACCTACATATATAAAAATAAAATAAATTCAAGGTGAAAGAAAGATATCATATCGCTTCGAGTTCGCGGTCAAATCTGTTTACATTTTTTGTGAGGTGTGTTTTCTTCGAATTTAGAGCAGCTGATTTTTATTTTGTTTTTAAAAAAAAAACAAGGCACAATGAACTCTTGCAATTTATGCGATACAAAAATTTTAAGTCAACGTAAGAAAACAAAATGCAAAACAGATACATGTAATGAAACGTGTCATATACACTGTGCAAAAAAAATCTGTGCAAAAATCGAAGATTGGATATGCAAAGAATGCAACCCTTCAATAGCGGACATAATGAAGGTTATAAAAAATATTTCTGGCAAAGTAGGTAACATAGAAACATCCCTTAATAGTTGCCACGATAAAATTGATGAAACTAATGGATTGATAAAAGCGCATGCCGTTCAAATTCAAACATGTATGGAAAAAATTGATAAACTTGAAACAGAATGCGCCTCTCTAAAAACAGAAAACGAGGATTTGAAGTCCGCCTTACATTTTCAAGAGCAGAGATCAAAACTTAATATGGTTGAAATTGAAGGACTACCTAAGTTTAAGGAGGAAAACATACTTCTTACAGTAATGTCATTATGTAGAACATTAAGTTTAAAAATTGAAGAAAATCAAATAGATTTTTGCTACCGCGCTGAGAGAAAAAATAGGAAAAATGAACCAAAAACTTTGTTTTTGGGGTTTGTGTCACGGCTAAAAAAAGATCAGTTTATAAAAGCAAGAAAGATAAAGCAGACCCTAACAGTTGCAGATGTTTTTCCGGAGATAAAAGGAGCGGAAGCCAAGACTCCAATTTACATCAATGAAGCACTAACTGGAAGGAATAAGGTACTATTTGCCAAGTGCAGAGAATTCAAAAAAACAAATAATGTAAGATTTTTATGGGTAAAAAACGGCAACATTTTTATGAGGCAGGCCGAAGACTCAAATGTATTTTTAATAAAATCTGAATCGAATCTAAACGATGTGCATTAAATCTAAACATAGAAAATTAAACTTATATTATCAAAACGTGCAAGGACTAAATTCTAAAATCAACGAGTTTTTACTGAGTTTAAGTGCTGTCTGTTATGATGTCATTATATTAACAGAATCTTGGCTCTCGCCTAGTGTATTTAATGGAGAACTTTTTAATGATAATTATGTGGTATTTAGGAGAGATAGAAACTTTGAAAACACTAACAAAAAGAGAGGTGGAGGAACATTAATAGCGGTAAGAAGGGAATTTCAATGTGAAGAAGTGCAATATCATTGTAGAAATGTTAACGTTGAGGATGTCTGGGTTAAAATACATTTTTTTGGTTACTACATATATATTACTTCATTATATGTGCCAGATAGCATGAATCTTGAAGCATATGAACAAATCTTTGATAATATTGAAAATAGACTATTAGGTACAAGTGACATTTTTATTTCAACGGGAGATTTTAATATTCCTGGGGTAATCAATATTGGACAAAAAGATAGACTAACTAACATTGAACAAAGATATGTAAACCATATAAACATATTAAATGCGAAACAGTATAACCTTGTACCTAATGGCCTAAATAGATACCTTGATTTGATTATTAGTAATCATGACATTTTTGTGGAAAAATGTGATATGCCTTTAGTAGAAAAGAATGAACATCATCCGTCATTATTTTTTTCATTAAAAATAAATCAAAAAAATTTTCAACCAAATAAAACATGTAACTCTAAACTTAATTTTAAAAGAGCAGATTTTTTAAAATTGTACAATTTGCTAAGAGAGGTTTGCTGGGATGAACTTAAGAATATAAAAGATATAAATACTGTTGTGCATAGATTTTATGACATTTTTTACAAAATTTTACATACGTGTGTCCCGGTAGCAAAAAAATCTAAACGATTCCACCCGCCATGGTTTACAAAAGATATAATAAAAAATTTGAAAAAAAAAGACGAATATAGAAAAAAATACCGAAAAACTAATAACATAAATGATCGTCAAAATTTTATTCATTTACGGGCAAAAACTAAACAAGACATAAAAAATGCACATGGTGTATATCTGCAGCAAATCGAAAATAGCATATCTAGTAACTCTCAAAACTTCTGGTCGTATGTCTCAAAGAACAAAACCAACTTTGATTCCTCTACCGAAACTATGTTATATGGTGGGGAGAGACTTACAAATTATCAAAGCATAGCAGAAGCTTTTGCAAATAACTTTCTAAACGTATACAGTCAAGAAACAGCAATATATAATACAATAAATTTTTCTGGACAAACATTAACTAATTCATGCTTAGATATTGACAAAATACACGACGAAGATATATTAAAAGCTGTAAAAAAACTTAAACCAAAAAAGTCTTTGGGCCCTGATCTGGTTCCCCCTTATATATTTAAAGGATGCATACAGTTTCTCATACAAGCTCTTAAGATTATTTACAACTTGATATTAGAAACAAATACCTACCCTACGTCTTGGAAACGCTCAAAAGTGTGCCCAATTTACAAAAATAGTAGCAAAGAAGATATACAAAACTATAGGCCAGTTGCACTTATCTGTGTACCCAGCAAGATTTTTGAATCTATTATTTGAATTGAAAAAATTTTAAATCATGTTTATCCCTGTCTTAGTAAAGAGCAACACGGTTTCTTGCCTAAAAGATCAACAGCAACAAATCTTATGTGTTTTGTACAAGAGGCAAGTCAAATCATTGAAAATAATAGACAAATGGACGTCATATTTACAGACTTTAGTAAAGCTTTCGACAAAGTAGACCATGACGTTCTGCTACAAAAATTGCACTCTTTTGGACTGTCCGATAGACTTTTGAAACTGTCTGCATCCTATCTATCAGATAGAAAACAATATGTTGTATATAAGGGAGAGGAATCAAGGGAATTTGTTGCAAAATCTGGTATACCTCAAGGATCTAATCTTGGCCCTCTGTTCTTTTTGCTATTGATAGACGATCTACCAGGGGTCGTTCAGGACTCCCTGTGTGCCTTGTTTGCTGATGATTTTAAATTATATAAGGAGATAAAAAATGAACAAGACGCTATCTTACTTCAAAATGATCTCAATAGAGTCTATGAATGGTCCCTGGCAAACCGCCTGTCATTTAATATTGAAAACTGCTATAGTATGTCAATAACAAAGAAAAACAAAACAATTACTTTTCAATATAAAATAAATAATAAAAATCTAAATAAAAAAACAAAGAGTGCAAAGATTTGGGAGTAATATTCGATGACCGACTAAGCTTTGAACAACATACGACCAATATTGTAAATAGAGCTTACAGAATGTTAGGTTTTATAATTAGAAATTCATTTAGATTTAATAAGATATTGACACTAGAAATGCTTTATAATTCTTTTGTGCGCAGCATATTGGAATATGCTGGAATAATTTGGTCACCATTCTATATAACTTACAAAAATGCTATAGAAAAGGTTCAAAAAAAGTTTTTAAGATTTTTGTATTACAAAAAACATGGTGAATATATATATAATCTTAGCTATAAAACCTCTCTTACTGAATTTCAATTTAGATCTTTGGAGTTTAGATGGAAAATTGCAACAGTTTTATTTCTTTACAAATTACTTTGTAATAAAATAGACAATCCTCAATTACTATCAAAAATAAGTTTTAATTGTAACCCTTATTTAAACATAAGAAAAAGAAATATTTTTGTTTATCCGAAACCTCGAACTAACTTAGGTTTAAACTCCCCATTATACCGAATGTGTTCTCTCGGAAATTTACTTGATTTAAGCTTCTTTAGTATAAACAATTTAAAAATATTTAGAATAAAAGTGGAAAATGAACTAATTTCATTGGAAGAAAATATCTTTTAGTTTAGTGTGTTTCAAAATTACCACCGCCCGGTCCGCGCATTATGTGCAATGTGCAAAGGAGGAGGTACATTATGTGCAATGTGCAAAGGAGTTCTCTTTACTTTTTTGTTGACTTTTTTATATTATTATACATTTATTTCAAGAATGGTTATTTAGTTAGTAAATGTTTGTAATCGATTATTGGAACTTGTTCTGTAGATTACACAATAAAAAAAAAAAATTAGAATTATTTGTAGTTGCAGTCTCTCAGAAGTGGTGCCTTTTTAGCTCACTTTTTTGCTTGTTCTTGCACACTGATTCCAGGTGACCGGTGACATGACACTGGTTGCATTTTGAGTTTGCATAACGACATTTACCTCCATGTGTTTTTCCACAGCTCCGGCATTTTTCAGCATAGTGCTTTTTATGTCTAGTAAAAGACCCTGTTTTTTCAAATTTGCCCATGTAGTTTACATCTTGCAATACAGTCTGGCATACCATTCTGAAACAGTTTCAGATTGAATTTGTTTTGCCATATGTAGTTTTATTTGCTCTCGCCACGTACTTACTAGAGGGCTGAATTATTTTTTTAATAGATCTTTGAGTTCTTGGTAGGTATTTTGCCCGGCAAAATCGGGTGCGTCAAATCTCGTCAACAACTTATAAGTTGAACACCCTACCAGGGTTAATAGGGTTCATTTTGTTGTTAGCCTGCCTCAAAATATTGATCCATTCGTTCACAGTAGATTTCCCAACAATCATTTGCAGGGTCGAACGTCTCAATTCTTCCTATTAAAGGTCCTCTTTCCATTTCAGGTTAAGTTAGTTTACGCCGCACTTATGGTTTTTTTTTAGGTTAAGCTTTTATTTTTATTTTTTTCACGACGTTTTTAGTTTAAATCCATTTATTTGAATTTTTTTTTCCTTTAAACTTTTTTTGAAAAATTTTTTAGTATAATTGCTTTGAATTTCCTTTATTTTTTGAAAAGAAATTTATTTTTTATTTTTTTAGGTTACGGCCGTTGTCGAACAGTCAATCAAGATTTTCCGAGAAATTAACGAAACGATGAAAACAGACTTACTATAAAATACGTGTAGACCTGAAAATGGTCCCGTAACGAGAGGCCATATTGCCTACGTCATAAGCACTTTGTCACGGCGCGGGAAATTTAAATTCATGTGTTTGTCGTTTTACTAATATGCAAATACTACAATAATAAGAATAAAACTTTAATTTAGACACTTGCCAAGAACTACATACTTATTCATTATTTTGCTACGGGACAATATAGAGACGTTTCGGACGGGAACAAAAGAAAGAGATGTTCTTCAAAAACTGCTTCTACACCAAAAACAACAAAAAGCTATTAGGAGCCTTTGAGTAATTAGTAAAGTTAAAGCTTTAACAACACTCATAACATATTTAATTTTGCTTGATTTCAATTTTTATTTCTTAAAGACAAATTTTAAAATTTGGCCGTTTAAAAAAGAACTCCCATATGGCGCTGTACGTTAAGGAACAATGTACTCGACAAAGAGCAACTCGGTTTGTTACTATTAGGTTAAAGCAATACTTACCACTGTCATGTTGTCACATCCAAGGCCAGCCATTTGACAGTCCGGCGCCAGACATCGCATCATCAATTGTTCACAGATCTCTTCAGGCTCAAGCCCGTTGGCGATATTCTCGTTGACATATTTAACGACGTCCCAACTGCTCATGACATCCCATATGCCGTCGCACGCAAGCACTATGAAATCCCATTCTGGTGTGACGGTTTTTTCTACTATTTCTGGTAAGGCTACAAATAAAGATAGACCTGTTTAGAAACCTACGGCGCACTCAGGGAAATCTAAGAGAATGGCTGGATAAAAGACTATACTACTATCGATTTGAGAAATTTGAGTATTTTCCAACCTTAATTCAGAGAAAAGGTATCTCGGTATCTTTAGAGAGCCTTTTTGTAATAATCGGTTTGCTTTTTATAAAGTTACATAATCTAGTTTAAATTTGGGTATTTTTAAATATAATTTTTAGGTTTATAGGACTTCGTATAACGATTTTAAGCCTTTCTCTTGACGAAGTGTTCAACTTATTTAACGTGGAGCAAACTAAAACCAAGCCCTTAGGGAATTTCCTTAAAATGAAAGTTGATCTTTTTATTTCTTGTAGTATTTGAATTATTTTTTTTTTAAATGTTTATCATTAAACAAAAATACAGTGAATATCGCTTATAACGATATCGGATATAACGACATATTGGTTATAGCGACGACATATTAAGGTCCCGACCGAGTTCTATGCTAAATGGATTGAAGACGTGTTGCCTATAACGATATCGCATATAACGACGTACTTATATAGCGACCAATAATTTAACTTAAATTGGTAAGTAATCGGTTATAACGGATATATAACTAAACTAGTAACTACTATAAACGTTTGTTACCTTTATTGTATTAAAGCTATTGGGGTGGTGTGCTTTTGTGTTTACATAATCTAAGCTGCTGAATCTAAGAATTTGTATAAATTAAACGCGATGTCTAAACGAGAAGCTTTTACAGTTGACGAGAAAGCTCATAATTTTGTATATACAAATGTACATTAAGTATGTACCTACATACATGCATAATACATATGTACATACTCACATAACATTATATGTACATATACGCAGTTACATATATGTAAGTACATCTGAAAATATCTGAAGAGATATAATCAATTTTTCGTAATAAAAATATATAACCCAGTTTGTTATCTTTTTTCTCTATAACGACGCTTCGGTTATAATGAACGAAATAAACCGATATTCACTGTACTCTGCCAATATATGGGCAACTAAGCTTACACTAGGTACTATAGTTATAGTGTACGTGTGAGCTTATATAACTAAAAACTGAAATATATTTTATTCAACTCCAGACTCCAATTACCTTTCGTTTGATACCACACAAGCCATGTTTTGACTTAAACTCCTATTTTTGAAATCTATCCCCATCCTTGTAAAAAAAAAACTAAAATGTATTTTGTTTAACTCTAGCCTCAATTACCTTCCGTTTGATATCACACACCATATATTCACTTAAACTCTAATTTTTGAAATCTACCCCCAACCTTTTTTTAAATAAACTAAAATGTATTTTGTTTAACTCCAGACGGTTGATATCACACACGCCATATTTTCACATAAACTCAAATTTTTGAAATCTACGCCCTCCTCCCTTTTATTTGGCTTTTGTTTGGTGACCGAAGACCCTGCCCAGGACCAAATTTCATTCAAATCGGGAAAGCTGTTTTCGAGTTAGGCGCGTTGGTCGTTACAGACGTTACATACAGACATCTGAAACGCAAAGATATATAATTTTTTTTTAATCGGATCAACTTTAGTATAGTAGTAGTGTGAGCTAAAGATAAAAAATACTACTTTTCATGTAACAGAAAAGTTTAGTGGAATGTCACAGAATATCACTCATTACTCTACTTTATAAATATATTTTGCCCGTTTAGAATTTTTTAAAAATTACCTTATTTCGGACATTTTCACTATGTTAATACACATACCGTTAAAAGTCTTGCCCCCCTGGATATTCTAGAAAACCAATAAATTCAAAAGTTGAAATAAAGTAGAGTTTATTCCTTGCTTTATTACCGTTTATTTGAGGTATCTATTACGCAGCATAATAAAATTACAAACAAAACATAAATTCTTAAATTAAAAAAAAAATTAAAGAAAAAAAAGCCTATGCGCTAACAAAAAGAAAACTCAGTAATCTGTGTGATGCTTGTGCCTCTTTTTTTCCATCAATTGGAAACTTTGCGAAACTGGGCGGTTGATCCTGATTGGATGGAAAGTCCCAGTATAAATAAAAAAAATATATTATTATTATTATTATTTGCAGTTAGACGGTAGTCCGATTTACTGCTTTTCTTTAGTTCCGGTTGCAAATGTCACTTTTTTTTCACATTTTTTTATTTTTATCTCACTAATTGTGGCCAATATTGATCAAGTCTATTCTTAAAGGTATTTGTGGTTGGAGCATTGATAATGTTCTCTGGAAGTCTATTCCAATCGTTAACGACTCTATTGTAGAGAAAGTTTTTGCGAGAGAGTCTTCTCCAGCTCTTTGTATTCAGTTTTAGAGAGTTTCCTCGCAAGTTTGTATTGCGGTTTCTGGAGAAAAAATCAATGTCACAGTTGTAATGACCTTTAAAATCTTAAATGTTTCAATTAAATCGCCTCTTCTCCTTCTTTCTGCCAGTGTGGTAAGGCCCAATTTAGCTAATCTTTCTTCATACGTTTTTTCTTTTAATGTTGAGGGAAGTTTAGTAAATCTACGTTGAACTCTTTCTAGCAGATCTGAATCTTTTTCAAAGTATGGGTTCCATACCACCACAGCATGCTCGAGAATAGGTCTTATATAGGTTTTATATATTAGAATGCACATGACAACGTGAACTTCCCATTTTAAGTCCTGGCTAATTGTAACACCCAAATCTTTCTGCTCTGTGACACTTTCTAGCTCTTGGTTGTTAATAAAGTATGGGGGTTGTTATAGCCAATATGTAGCACTGTGTACTTACTGGAGTTTAGTTTGATGAGCCATTTCTTTGTCCAGTCCTCGAGCTCTGATAGGTCTTGATGCAGTTGACCATGGTGGATGGAGGGGTCGCCGTAAAATTTAGCATCATCACAGAAAAAGCTTATTCTACTAAGGGTGTTTTCTGACATGTCAGCGATGTAAATCAGAAAAAGCAATGCTGCCAATATTGAACCCTGTGGTACTCCACTTAAAACCCGTCGTTTATTTGAGAGACAATTTTCTATTCGCACTTGAAAAGTTCTTTCAGTCAGGTACCCTTTTATCCAATTTAATAATTTTCCTCTAACTCCACTGTGTTCTAATTTTAATAGTAGCCTTTGGATTGGTACCGAATCGAAAGCCTTTTCAAAGTCTACATATATAATATCTACTGGATAGCCCTCATTGTGAGCTTCAGTCCATGCTTCGAGGTTGCTAAGCAGGTTTGATACCACAGATCTTCGTGGCAGAAACCCATGTTGATTAAATAGTGGTAGACTATTATGCTCAAGTAAAAAGTCTGCTAGTTCCCAAGCTATAATCCTCTCCATACTTTTGCAGATAATGGAAGTCAGACTTATTGGTCTATAGTTATTTGGGTCCAGCTTATCTCCTTTTTTATGTATGGGAAACAGAGCTTTTCCAAGTTTCTGGTATTATACTTGTTTCAAATGATTCAGTCATTACTTCCGAGAGGAGTTTTGTGAAAGAGGGGGCACTTCTTTTCAGATAAATTGCTGGAACACCATCCGGGCCAGGACTAGAGTGCTGTTTTTGTTTATTTAAAACTTGCTTAACTTTTTCGGGTGTAAAGGTGATGTGCTCAATTGACTCTCTCGTTCTGTTTTCGGGTTTGCAAGATGGTAGATTTGTCACATCTTCCTGTGTAGAAACTCGGCTGAATTGATCTGCAAATATCTCACAAACTTCTGTTGGATTTGTTTTAATAGCCCCTACATTGTCTTTTAATGTAAAGCTGTGATGCTTAGATGTAAGTGTGCTATTTATGTAACTGTAAAAGCTTTTTGGCCCTTTGTTAAGAATAAGATTTTTTAGCATTATTAATGTTTGCTTTAATTTCATTATTAGACTGCATGTATAGCCCATAATCTTCTGTACTACGAGTTTGCTTATATCTGTGCCATAGTCTCCTCTTTCTGTTAATACGTTTTTTTTAGAGATAAAGTGATCCATTTCTTGCCACCTTTTTCCATTGGAGCTTTATTGGGTATGAACTGATGGCTCTCTAGAAAAATTCTATGTAGTGTAAGATATTTCGAGGGTTCATTTGATTGCCCTGCATCAAAAAGATTTCTAATAGCTTGGTAGTTTGCTTTCCAATAGTTTGGTACTGGAGATGTATGTGTCCTTTGCACAGGGGTTAGGTTAACCTGCATGGAAGCTCTGATGACCACATGATCACTTTTCCCTATGGGAACTTCACTTGTTATGTTATATGTCAAATTCTCATCTGATGTTAGCAGTAAATCTAAAAGTGAGGGTTAATTATTTCCTCGGAATCTCATTTCAAAGGTTATTTGTTGCTTCAAGTGGGAGTTGTGGTACATGGTCAAAAATTGTTCTGCAGATGGTTCAAAAGATGTTAAGTTGCAGCTGTTCCAGTTTATTTCTGGATAGTTTAAATCTCCCAGTATAACTGTATCTTTATTTATTCTTGATAGGCTGAGAAGAGAGTTGCAGAAGCTCTGATTCTCCTGTATAGGGCAGTCCGGAGGTCTATAAATGCAGCCGAGTAAAAGATTTATCGCTTTTATTTTTATGCTGACAAATAGGTACTCTATAAACTCCGCTTGGTAAAGTAAAGGATCAAGCTTCACACACTCCACTTTGTGTCCATTTATTTGTTTTTTTACATACAGACAGACCCCACCCCCTCTTCTGTTTTTTCTATCTTCCCTGACTAGTGCATAGGTTGGTAATTCCATTAGGGCATCTGGTATTTTTTCGTTAAGCCAGGTTTCGCTGATAAAAATAAAATCAGGTTGTGATGCTGCTATTATAGTTGAGAGTTCATGGAATTTTGGAATTAGTGATCCTGTGTTTGTATAGAACAGAGTGAGAGGTGAATATGACTGTGTAACTAGTTTTTTTATGTGTTTTGCTGGTTAGGTTGGGTTTGCATTCTAATTATTCGAGGAGCTCCTCTTATATACCTTATACTAAGATTGATTTATCCTTTTGATGTGCGTTCTTCTAGCTCTTTGGAAAGCTTAGCAAGGTGCTCTCTTTGCAACTTTGTTCTATCAGCTTTAATATATATGTCACCAGTAAGTTTTGATTTCTGGTTCAATAGACATAAATTCAAAGCACTTTGTTGTAAATGTATGCTAGACAGATTGAGACATCAATATATAAATATATTAATAGTGGTTAAACTGTACTTAAAATATTAAGCCTAGTACCAAATTGTAGTGCGAATTTTTCTTAACAATAATTTAATATAAATATCGAAAAAAAAACAATGTGTATATAAAAATGTAGTTGTTGTGTACCTATCCTTTACTGCATTGTCTGCAAAATTGAACATAAATTTTTTATTGTATTTTATTCTTATCTGAATCGAGGACCGCATAAATTGATAAAAACCCTTAATATTAACTTAATAAAAAGTTTCTTTCATTAAATTTTATTAAATTTTTGAATTTCTATTTAAAGTGTTGGTGTGCATTAAATGAACTTGTAATTGACTATATATACACTTTATGCTATACAGGGTTCGTCAACGATCGTTTGGCCATTGAAAAATATGTGAACTGACGATTTTGATTTTATTGTATTCTTAAATTCAAAGAATGGGTGATCAAATCTTTAAGGCACGCCCATCTTAAGATGAACTTTTCGGCTCAGCTTGTGATTCTTGCAAGCTATTATTTTGCAAAATCTGTGCAGAGCTAAAGACCACCGAAGCTCATACACTTGCTCTTTCTGAAAGGAATTTGATCTTCTATTGCACTATATGTAAGGAAACACTTCGAAATATGTGTGTGAATCAGCAAAATACTGACAAGCTTTTTAAGGAAAACAAGCGACTTAAAGAAGCTATTACTGCAATGGAAAATGACTATGAAGAGTTAAAAGAGAACTTAAGAAAAGCAAATCATGATCTGAAACAAGTCATTGTAGGGAAAAACGAAGTAATAAAAAGGTTAAAAAAAAAGACTATAGACTTCCAAGATGAAGTGTTTGCAGCAGAACAATCAATGGAAGAAAAAATTAAACATCAGAACAGTATGATTAATGACCTTGAAACAAAACTGCATAGAACAAGTCACGACCTTAAAGAGGAAAAACTGAACACTCAAAAAGTGGAAAAAGAGATGTCAAGCCTTAGAAAAGGACAAAGTAAATATGAGGAACTTATCAAAAAATATCAGGATTTAAAAATGAAATTGAGTGAAGAAGAAAAGAGATTAGATATAGAAACAAAATCAAGGAAGAAGGTAACTATGAAAAATAAAGAAATACAGGTGGAACAAGAATTATTATACGTTTTTAATGTAAAAGTTATAGAAAACGAAAATGAACGTTTGGTTAGGGAAATCCGAGCCAAAAATATAATAATTGAATCAACTAAGAGAAAGATGGAAGAAATGGAAGCAACTCAGAGCAATTACAAAAAGGTTATACAGGAACATGAAGGGCAGATGAAGGCAAAAGACCAAGAGTTTGAAGTACATAACACATTAAATAGAGATCTAATAAATACAATTCGTACGATAGAAGTGGACAATAATATTCTCGGCAAACAGGTAGAACGACTACGTAATAATACAAAACAAATCGAGGATGAGTTACAGGTTAGGATAACAAATGGAAAAAATAATAACAGTAGATCCAAAAAGCAGGACAAAAATGTGAATGGTAGTTTTACACATAATCCTCTTAATATCTTAAAAAGAAAACCCAAAATTCTCCTGCTCACTGATGGTTACGGAAAATATCTATATCATTCTTTAAACACAAAAATCAATGATTACTCCATACAGGTCCTCTGCAAACCCAACGCTGATTTGAATAACTTACTGGACGGTTTAGAAAGTTTCATATCAGATTTTGATTTGACAGACTTTGTTGTTTTATTAGTGGGGCCTAGTTGCCAGAACATAACAAAAGATAACATTTGTAATTTAGCAAATAAGTGTTTTTACATTAATCTTATAATATGTACAACTCCGTCCAAATTGCATAATACATACTTTCATAACAAAATATTAGTAAATACACACTCGCTTCAATATCAATATAAAACTTGTCACTAAATTCCGGTCACGCAGTGGGCATGAATAATATGCTGTTTGGTGAAAGGTCAGCTCTCTTAAATAAATTAGGATTATATAAAGTGTCAGATTGCACTAAAAAAACCATTTATGAGTTTTATAGTACAGATGGTAACTCAAATCTCACTTATGTTAATACCTCAAATAGTGCAGTAGTTACAGCAGATCATGTAACCAATGTAACTATTATCGATTGTGACACCACAATTACAAATAATTTTAATTCTCCTACTATTGAAGTTCCAGAATATGTTACAAGTTTAAATGGTGCTAATGCAGTTAATGTAGAACTTCTTAACAATTGTGTAAACAATTTTTTAGCGATAGGTCTCCCAATAGGGGAGAAATAGTTAATAATAAATTATCGGTTTTATTACAGAACATAAGGTCACTGAGAAATAAAAGTAATGATTTATTTATATTTTTAGAATCTCAGAACTTTCCAGATTTAGTTTTAATTACTGAGCACTGGTTACACCCGGACGAATGTTTTAATATTCCTAATTATAGGGTTATTTCTTTATCTTGTAAGGAGAGTTCAAATCATGGAGGAACTGTTATTTTATCGAAACAATTGTATGAATTTTCAGATCTAAATTCGTTTGACCATCTACAAAAAGATGAAATATTTGAATTTTCATTGTCGTATTGTTCAAAAATTAAACTTTATGTGATCTGTATTTATCGATCTCCAGCATCTAACGTGAATGAGTTTCTGAACAGACTTGATTTATTGTTGTGCGGAATACCTTCAAGTTCAAAAGTGATTCTTGCAGGAGATTTCAACATTGACTTTAATGAAAAAAAACCAAATTTCCACAACAATTTTAGCCAATACTCTCTCTGCATATGGTTTGTCAATGCATGTTGAGTCTCCGACAAGAGTCACTGACTCATCGGCAACAGTTATAGATTACATATGCTCCAATTTTGAAAGCGTTTCTTGTTTTTTACTACATTCGGCTTTATCCGGCCATGAAGCAGTAAGTTCAGATTTTATACTAGGACCGGCAACCTCTGAGAAACCTAAACGCCATCAAAAGAGAATCTTTAGCGAAAAAGCATTTGTGGACTTTCAGAACTACCTAAATCAGGTTCGGTTCATTGGGGACTGGGAGGGAATTAGTGAATCTCCAGAGCCTATTACTTCCTTTCACACAGTTCTTCTTAACATAATCAAGCGTTTCCACTAAGATGGATTAACCCTAAATTAAGTAAAAGCAAACAGTGGATCACTGTTGGTTTGAGGATTTCATCAGTTAACTTGCGGTCACTTAATTACATTAAAAAGTTCTTTAAGATGGACTGGTTTGTAGTGTACTGTAATAGATACAGAAATTTACATAGAAAACTTTGTGACTTATCAAAAAAGAAATACTACAGTAATAGGCTTCAAAAATCAAATAATAAGCAGAAAGAAAGTTGGAGGATTATAAATGAGTTTCGCAATAAGGCTTCACAGTCCACTAATCTTGAAATTGACGTCAATATTCTAAATGAATTCTACTGCAGTATTGCTAGCACTCTAACTGAAAACATATCTTCAGACTACGATCCCCTCAACTACTTATCGGATGTTTCTGTGCCTGATTCATTTCAGTTTTATTCCGTGGAACCATCAGAGCTTATCGAAGCTTTGAATGATATCAAAAACAGGAAATCGTGCGGCGATGATGAAATTTCGGCAGAAATTCTTTTCAAATTACCCCAAGAGGCTTTGGTTGCGTTATGTGCTGCCATCGATGATTTTTTCAGAAAACGATGTTTTCCTTCATGTCTTAAGACGGCCATCGTAATTCCCTTACATAAAGGAGGCGCCACTAATATTCCCGCAAACTCTCGCTCCTATCAACACTATCCAAACTGATAGAGAAAGTCGTAAAAAAACGAATATGGAAATACCTTATCAAACATAACATTATTACTCCCAAACAATTTGGATATCAGGCATCCAAGGGCACCCATGATGCAATATTTAATTTTTTAGAGAAAGTTTACACCAATCTGAACAACGGGGAGG
Source organism: Aspidapion aeneum (assembly GCA_963576565.1). Taxonomy (NCBI): domain Eukaryota; kingdom Metazoa; phylum Arthropoda; class Insecta; order Coleoptera; family Brentidae; genus Aspidapion; species Aspidapion aeneum. Next base: position 71,028,028 of record OY755039.1, on the reverse strand, counting down.
CGGTCGCGGCAGTGTTCTGTGATTTGTCCAAGGCATTTGACTGTGTGGATCACGGAATACTGCTGCGAAAGCTAGAGCGTTATGGTTTCAGAGGGACAATTTTATCATGGTTGAAATCATACCTTGCTTTTCGCAAGCAATCGGTTGCTAGTGTCGAAATACGATCTTCTTTTTTGAGTATTAACTGTGGGGTGCCTCAGGGTTCCGTTTTGGGACCATTGCTCTTTTTAATATATATTAATGATTTAGTTAAACTTAGGATGGCAGGCGAGTTTACGCTTTTTGCAGATGATACCTCAGTCTTATGGCATCATAAAGACATTAACATTCTGAGCGCTTGCATCGAACAGGATCTTAAAAAAATCAAGGATTGGTGCGACTCCAATCGACTCTGTTTAATATAGAAAAAACCAGTATTTTAGGTTTTAAGTGTCAAATAGAAAATATTAGCCTAGGTTTTATTCCATTACAGCACGAAATTTCTGGGTTTGCAGATTGACTGTTCTCTGAAATTTGAAGATCATATAATAAAATTAAGTAAAAAACTTTCGTCTGGGTGTTTTGCAGTTAGGTGTGCATGAGCGGAGTTGGGTGAGGACATGGCAAGAACAGTTTATTTTGCTCTCTTCCACTCTCACTTGGGTTATGGTATTCCAGTCTGGGGTACTGCAAGTCAGTATCTCTTAAGTATTATCCTCACTCTTCAAAAAAAAGCTGTGCGGTTTATATCTAATGTAAACCAACGAGAATCATGTAGAGCACTTTTTATTAAGCACAGAATTTTAACATTAACATCATTATTTATATTGGAAACAGCTACATTGGTATTTAAGAACATAAAGAGTATTCAAAGAGAAGGTCCTCAAAGAGTGACTAGACAGTGTGGAAATTTGCCTTTGCCCATCCCTAAAAGCGCTCTTGTACAAAAATGTCTAATTTATGAAGGAAGAAAAATATTCAACCATCTTCCACTAGATATAAGAAACTCTATCTCAATCAGGCAGTTTAGGAAAGAGATTAAGAAGGAGTTGTTTTATCAGAATTTTTTGATGACAGATTTGACAAAAAAAAATTTTGATATTATGGAATATTCATATAAAACTAACATCACTTTATTTTAGAATTATTTAAAAAATTTTGACTTCTTTTTAGGTTTGTGAAATTGTTGTTTATATTTCTTTGTCGTTTAGTTTTTTTTTCTGTTAGTTTGTTTGTACCTTTTACTTTTCTTTTATTTAATGTTTAGTATAATTTATTTTAAGTTTGATACATTTTAAATATAATTTAAATCTTTTTTAACCTTCCAGGGTGGCGCTGTGTGCACGTAGGGTAATGGAGAACTCACGGTCCCCATTTTTTAAAAAACTTTGGTGGCCATTATTTTTAAAACATTGTGGGTTTGAAGATATTTTAAGTAATTAATAGGGGAAAAAATATTGAAAGAAAAAATTATATATTGGAGTCCGCTACTCTGAAAGGTTAAAGAAAAGAAAGAGTAACAAAGGAGAAAACTCTATTAAAACAGTTTTCTCTTTTTTTTTTGTCTCACTATTGTTCTTCCATTATTTTATTTATTATGTAGTTCTAATCTGCTTTGTCAATAGGATGATTTATTCTTGACAATAAAGTATTTTTTGATTGATTGATTGATTGATAATGGATCTCTAGAATTGTTAAAGATAACTTTTATAGGTCGCTTTTTGTTAGCACTGAAAGATCCAACTCTTTGCACTGTTATTATGTTTGTAAAATCTATTGTATTGTCGATTGTTTTCAGAATATCTTTAGCTTTAACAATGTCTTGGGACTTACGCTTGGCTGGGTCCGTCGCTGTTGGTTCACATACTCCAAAGGTCAGAAGGTTTCTTGTGCGTAACTCTCTTTCGTGCACCTCATTAACAGCAGGTTCCACGGTATATATGGATTGAGGCTTTTCTATGCATATTTTGGTTTCAAGCTCTGTTTTGAATTTTTCTATATTTTTTGTAGCCTCTGCATATGATAGCTAAAGTTTCTCTTGGTGGGTTTTCGACTCTGAGCTGATAGTTTTTAGCTCTTGTTTAATTGCGAGTACCTCATCTTTTGCGCCCTTGATATCTTTGGATACCTCTGCATAATTATGCTCTAACTTCTGGTTGATATCTTTAACCTCTTTAAAGCTAGCCCTCAGACTTTGTATTTGAGTTTGCGACTCCTTTAGGGATGTGTTGATAGTCTCGACAGATTTTTTAACAGATTTAAGCTCAGCAAAGTTCCCTCTGTCTTTGAAATCATCCATCATTCTTTGCATGTTTGCTTGTATTTGTGGCAGCTCTTTGATAGCATCGAGACATTCTGGACATAGGAAGGACAGGTCTCTTCTCCTGCTGGGTACACATCTTACTTCCTGAGCTTGTAAATTCGTGCAGCTCTTGCATATTGGACGCGCGCAAATGTCGCATCTAAACCCAAACAACTTTGCCTTTCTATGGAATTTACATTCTTTTGAGCATTTGAAGCATGTGCCTGTTTTCACTTTTGGTGAATCGGGATCGTCATTTATCTCGTTCTCTGACTCACTTTCCTGTCCGGAACTCATTTTTCTACGAATTTCTCGCTTTTGATTTGGTCACCTAACCTCAAACACCAAAATATTAAGTTTTACAAAAATACTATTAATAATATGGCTAGATTTATGTTCGATTGCATTCACAAGTGTTTTAAGAATCGCAAAACGTACAAAAAGTCTCAGGATCGCCCGGGTATTTATGGATTTTATTTTAGAAAGTATTAGTTTGTTTACATTTCCGACCGACCGACATAACCTCTCTATATTCTAGAATATATTTTTTTTTAATTTGGACTATTTAATTTATATATATATATATATATATATATATATATATATATATATATATATATATATATATATATATATATATATATAAATTAAATATATATATATATATATATATATACCATTTGCTGTTCTTTAAGGAAAAAATCAAACTTATTTTACTTCAATTTATTGGTTAATAAAATTTTTGTTAGAAAATAAATGTTTTTTTAATTTAAAAAAAATCAATTTTTAATTTTAGCGAAAAAATAGTAACATTCATTTGACAGATTTTGGTGATCTATAAACCCGAAGCTAAGCTAGACATGAATTTCTAATAAATGGGCATTGACAAAAAAAATCCTTTTTCAATCAGAGATAAACAGCAAAAACAAAAAAAAACCTAAAAACATCAAAAATAGACGAAAAAAAATAAATTAAAAAGTGCGAAAAAAAACTAAAATTGAATAGGTAAAGTAGGTACACTTATTTTTAAAAATGTACAAAAGTTCGGTTCGGTTCATTCGGTAAATTATTTTAAGGTAACAAAGAAAAGTTATTGTTCATTGGTAAGTTATTTTTGAGAGGAATTTAAGTTTTTTACCAGGTGTACGAATTTATTATTAATAATATAACGACAAGGAAGCATTGAAAACAAAATCCAACGCTTTTACAAGTGCTGGTCAGAAGTATTTGATAAATGGCTTTTAATAAATGGCTTTATCGATTAAACAAGTGCAGATAATTTAGACAAGAACATACTAAATATACAGGGTGGCTCACCCAAAACGTACAAGAGCCCATTTCGAGTATTTACAGTAAGTTTTTGAAAAATCCCTCAGACACGTCGTTTACTCGCATTGCACCGCCGCGAGTATTTCATATGTAGGAGTTGGTTTTGGTTAAAATTGGCTTACCTGGGTTTGATGTTGTCGACTGATGACGTGAAACACACAGAAATGTACGTCTGGAGATGCAACCTTGTGTAAGTAGGAAAACAACCAAAATCAACTCTTCCCTCTCCTTCTGACACTCGCAAGTTAGGCACACATACCTTTGTGTGAAGTATAAAATTCGTTTTGATTTTTATCGATCCACGCACAGCACGTTTTCCATCTTTCGTCTTTGTTAATACATGTTGACAAACTAAAGACATGATTTTTTTTGTGGTCGCAATTTTTTTTATGGGCGCCCTTTTCAGCGTTTGACCCCCGGCCGCCGTCGATAACCCGTCCAAAATGTGGATTTTTTCGTAAACTGGTGATTTTTCGCAAAATCTGGCAACTTTTATCGCAAATGTCTGGTGATTTTTAATTTTTGAATCTGGCAACACTGGTGGGAGATGAGTTTCAGCACCGTCGAGTAGTGAACATCGTAGCCAGCCAGCTCCAAGAAGACGGACGCCATTCAAGCAGTCAGCACCGCCGAAACAACACGCCGTGGTAAGCCCTATTCTATAGGTTGGGCAGCTGACTCAGGTAATAAGTACTATTAGCGTTTACTATACAGGGTGTTCTCATTACACTACAACTGTATAGGCCATTCCTATACCGTTCGCGCAACACCTGTTATTACACTACAACAGTAAAGGCCATCCCTTTACTATACAGGTTGTCCGTTATTACACTACTATACAGGTTGTCCGTTATTACTTTACGGGTTGTCCGTACATACACTACAACCTGTATAGCAGTTTAATCTATATATCTGTTGTCTTTATCGTTCTCCTTCTTCTAATGTAAATGACTTTTTAAATAAACTTGACTCTTTGTTATGTGAAATTCCACACGATGCTAAAGTTGTGCTTGCGGGAGACTTCAATATTGATTATTTTGATAAAACAAAAACTAAACTCTTTATTGTTAAAGATGCTCACTGCTTACGGTTTGACCAATCATGTTGACTCGCCAACGAGAATTTCAGAATCTAGTTCCACGAGTATTGACTATATGTGCTCTAACATTACTGATGTTTCATGTTCTGTTCTTCATTCTGGACCATGAAGCTGTTAGCTCAATCTTTGGTCTGGAGTCAGCTCGCACAATGGGCATTCGTCAACAAAAAAGAGTATTTAACAAAAAAGCTTTTGACAATTTCAAAAGTCACTGTTCTAATGTTAACTGGAACGGCATTCTGCAGGCTCCTGAACCTCTTAGTGCTTTTCACAGTGTATTGGTGGATAATTTTAAGAGAGCCTTTCCATTACGTTGGATCAAACCAAAGCGTAAAAATACAAAACACTGGCTTACTACAGGGATTAAAAAATCTTCGAATAATCTTCGTAGCTTAAACTATATTAGAAAATTCTTTAAAGATTGTGACTGGTTTATTGAGTATTGTAACAAATACCAAAACTTACATAAAAAAATCGTAGATTTAGCTAAAAAAATATATTATAATACAAGACTTGAAAATTCAAAAAACAAACAAAAAGAATGCTGGAATATCATAAAAGATTTTCGGGGAGGATCAGGTAAGCCAAATGAGGTTACTATTGATCCAAATACATTGAACAAGTTTTATTGTAGTATAGCTAGTACTTTGACACAAAATCTCCCTTCTGTTACAGATCCTCATATGTCAGATATCTCCATCTCCAACACATTTAATTTTTATCCAGTGGATCCCCAGGAAGTATGGGATGCTATTCTTGACATAAAAAAAAAGAAATCTTGCGGCGAGGATGAGATCTCCGCAGAGATTCTAACGAAACTACTGCAGAACGCTATCACAGCCTTGTGTACGGCTATAAACGATTCATTTGAGAGAGGCTTTTTCCCGGACAGTCTTAAGTCTTCTATTGTTATCCCTCTGCACAAAGGTGGTGCAACTGATGTTCCTTCTAACTTCCGCCCGATTTCACTTTTGTCAACACTTTCCAAAGTTATCGAAAAGATTGTTAAATAATTCGTTTTGATTTTTATCGATCCACACACAGCACGTTTTCCATCTTTCTTCTTTGCATATGCTTCGGGCAGTACGGCCTTTTAGTTACTACGTGATTACGTGGTTTTAATACATTATTGGACGAAACTTGTCATAGATGGCGCTTCGGCGTCTCAGACAAGACGATGCCAGTGTGCTTAAACTTTCGAGTGCTCGAGCCAGTCCGCTAGATGGCGCTACACTTTGTAGTTTACTCGCATTGCACCGCCGCGAGTATTTCATATATAGGAGTTGGTTTTGGTTAAAATTGGCTTACCTGGGTTTGCTGTTCTCTACTGACGACGTGAAACACACAGTACGTCTGGAGATGCAACCTTGTGTAAGTAGGAAAACAACCTAAATCAACTCTTCCCTCTCCTTCTGACACTCGCAAGTTAGGCACACATACCTTTGTGTGAAGTATAAAATTCGTTTTGATTTTTATCGATCCACACACAGCACGTTTTCCATCTTTCTTCTTTGCATATGCTTCGGGCAGTACGGCCTTTTAGTTGTTACGTGATTACGTGGTTTTAATATCACATTAATGGACGAAACTTGTCATAGATGGCGCTTCAGCGTCTCAGACAAGACGATGCCAGTGTGCTTAAACTTTCGAGTGCTCGAGCCAGTCCGCTAGATGGCGCTACACTTTGTAGTTTACTCGCATTGCACCGCCGCGAGTATTTCATATATAGGAGTTGGTTTTGGTTAAAATTGGCTGACCTGGGTTTGCTGTTCTCTACTGACGACGTGAAACACACAGAAACGTACGTCTGGAGATGCAACCTTGTGTAAGTAGAAAAACAACCTAAATCAACTCTTCCCTCTCTTTCTGACACTCGCAAGTTAGGCACACATACCTTTGTGTGAAGCATAAAATTCGTTTTGATTTTTATCGATCCACACACAGCACGTTTTCCACTTTCTTCTTTGCATATTATTTTTACCCTATTTCTTTTTTTCTGTAGCTTTAGCTTAAAGCATGTGATTTTTTTTTAAACAGTATTGTGATTATTTAGTAATAGTATTTTAATAACAAAGCGAATTTTTATCTACTTTTTTGTTTTTTTTTTAGTTATTTATTTTTGACTACTGACTAAAGTACTTCTTTTTTGATTAATTTGGAAATGTATGTGTTGCTTTAATTTTTAAATAGTACTCATTCTTTATTTTTATTTAATGTTTTTGACAAAATTTTATTTTGGTTTCTGTTTGACATTTTTTTTTGTTTGTTATACTTTCTTGTTTTTATGTTTGTGTTTTTAATTTTTTTTCTATTTTAAAATTGTTTACATTTATTGCCAATGCACCTACTTTATTTTTTTGTTTGCTTGAGGTTTTATACTTTTTATCTTTTTGTTTTTTCAATTAAACACAACTTTTATAGGATTTTTTAAAGAACAGGTTATCTTAAATTATTTAAGCAAAAATAATAAAACTAAACTAGGGCGTACAAAATTATAAAGTGCTATTAGCTAAGTTATTTGTTAGTATTATTTATTTTTTTTAAGACTAGATTTAGCCTGCTTTGTCAACAGAATTCTTTTCTTGACAATAAAGTATTTTTTGAATTGAATTGAATAAAGGGCATTCCTATACCGTTCGCGCAACACCCGTTAATATACAACAGTACAGGCCATACCTTTACTGTCCGGTATTACTATACAGGTTGTCCGTACATACACTACAACTGTATATGCCATTCCTACTGTATAGGTCATTCCCATACCTTTACTGTCCGGTATTTTTATACAGGTTGTCCGTGGATACATTATTATACAGGTTGTCGGCACATACACTACAACTGTATAGGCCATTTCTATACCGTCTGAGTAGCACCCGTTAATACACTACAACAGTACAGGCCATATCTTTACTGTCCGGTATTATTATACAGGGTGTCCGATATTCCCACACAAACCTCGAGGTACAATAATAGCTTACAGGTTATCCGATTCGTTTTGATATAAGAGTCTGCTGCCCATGTTATTAATTTATCCAATACCGTTTGCGTGTTTCCGCACTAACCGCTTACATAGTTCATTTTGCTTACCGCACGCTTAATTTATTTTTGCTTCACCTGCATTGATTTACCTGATTTTATTCATTTGCTTTGCACGCTTGTGCTTTGCTTGTCTGTTTAAACTTTCCTAAATTAACACACCTGCACTCTTTCGTAAATTGGTTTTGGGAATGGAACTTGTACGCTTTTTCTAAAATCTACGACGATTTACGAACCTACCCCTTTCTCGACTGTCTAAAGGCTAGTCGTACTGGCTATATGAGACTCTAGGCTCCTTGATTTCCTAGAGTGGCGCTAAATTATCTAGATTCCTGATAAGACGGACACACCAAAAGCAACAAAACCCTTTCCTTTATTAAACGAGGAAAGGACGTTACAAAGATTACAAATATGTGCCCCCTAGAAAACAAAATCGACGTCTCTGAGGGTTAAATCCTCGAAATCGCCTGCGGTAAGTTTTCGGTGGGCGACCCTGTAGATAAAAAATATTTTATTGTTAAAATTAAAAAAAAAATCAAACTATATCAGCCTAGAAAAGTTTTTGGTTATTACACAAATTATTGAGAAAAATGTGTTCTACTATATTGAGATGCTCCGTTAAAAAGTTAGCACATTTTCAATTTTTTAACCGTCAGAAAATGTCAAATTAATAGCATTAATGGATTTTGACTAAACTTCTTCAGCTCATTAGTGTCGAGCACTTTTTTTCATGAAAATCTCGTGAAAATTGGTTTAGCGGCTCCGGGGCTATCGTGGGGAGGACAGTCACACACATGGACAGATGTCACGACAAGATTGCTAAGATAGGTTCAACGACACCCAAATAACACATTTTCGGCATTATCCAAAACATGTTTTTTAATCAAAAACATTTTTTTAAAATCAAAAACAATATCTTTCTAGCCATTGCTGCGCGGGCTTGAAAGGTAAAAAAACCGTTTTTTTACTACTCTATGCTTAAAAAATTATATTTTTACCTATGACAATCTGTTCTTCTGGTCCTTTAGTTGAATTCCTCTTAAAAATATAATCTCCTAACGCCCTGGAAAGGGCTAAGTTACCATTTACCCTAAAAAATAAAATATGTTTCTGTATTCCAATTTTAAAATGAGGACATTTTGATGATAATTTTAAACACAAAACAGAAGAAGTAATTGTTAAGATATTTTCTAATTTATACCGAGATCAAGAAGAAGCATACCGGGTGAGTGGGCCAAAAAAAACCGGCCAATTTTTTTTTCATTATAACTTTTTAACTATATCATCTATTTTAATGGGACGAACCGCACTTGGCAGATAATTAATCAGAGTTTTGACTAGTTATACTTTTTTGTTCTCCGTATTAAAATCCAAGATGGCGGACGAAATTAAATTATACCCTTTAAAGATACTCGTTTATTCTTATGTTACGAACAGGTTTTAATTATTTTTTTAAATTAGTAAAAAAGCTACACTCTTGCCACGCACAACAAGGTACGAATCAGCAAAATCTGTTAGGTGGTTCTAAAAAAAATATATTTTTGTTTTAACCATTGTTTTGAATATTGTTACGGGTTCTCAACGATAAATTAAAACTCGCAAATGTCAAAAAACGATATGTCACTTTATTTCGACAATCATGTACAAAACACGCACTTAAAGTTACTAGTAACTTGCTAATAACTCACTAATATAATCGGCCTATTAAGTTCGTGTTGACATCTCGCGTTCGTTATCTTTGACTGACTCGATGCGCGACGTCCGGCCCTATATATAGGGTCTGCCTACTATTCGAGAACCATCCATCCTTCTTCGATTCACGAGAATTCTCGTCTCTTCCAGAAGGTGCGCGGCCGAGCACGAGTGTGTCATAGATAACGCAACTAAAATCTGGACTAAGAATACAAGCATAAGATAAGTCAACCTAATACTACACTAAACTTAATAAATTCTAACTATAAAATTTAAATAACTTAAATAACACTATTCTCCTCTTCAGGTTTGTTCGTCTCGATCAACATTTCCCAGGTAAGGTTTTAGTCTGTCCAGATGAACAACTTTCATCTTGGATTTCGGACTTCTCTGGATTCGGTAGACTACATCATTAATTCTCTTAACAACTTTATAAGGTCCTTCCCATGGTGGTGTCAACTTAGGTGATCGTTGAGGATTGTATAGCCAGACTTGATCATTCTCTTTCATGCAGTCTGGCTATTTCTATTCGCTCTCTAACCACCTCATGGATATCGTGCAACTTTTGCCTTAAACGTTCGACATAGTCATTAATCATCATCTCTTCTTCAGGTGAACCAAACATGATATCACATGGTAAATGCAGTTCTCTACCAAACAGGATAGCTGAGATGGAGTAGCTCCTGTCGTATTGTGTATGGCGGTTCTGTAGGCCATCAAAAACAATGGAATATATTGGTCCCAATCTGTCTGGTGCTTATCAACAACTTTGCAAAGATGTTCTTCTATTGTTTTATTAAATCTTTCAACCATGCCATCTGACTGCGGATGTAAAGCAGTAGTTCGTGTTTTATGTATTCCTAAAAGGTCACAGAGATTCTGGAAGAGCTTTGATTCAAATTTTCTCCCTTGATCTGAATGAAGTTCCAAAGGAATGCCAAATCTGCTGAAAACATCATTTACCAGAACTTCTGCAACTGTAGCGGCCTCTTGATTAGGCAAAGCAAAAACTTCTGACCATTTGCTAAAATATTCCATGACAACAAGGATGTATTTGTTGCCCTTTTTAGTTTCTGGAAATGGTCCGGCCACATCAATAGCAATGCGTTCAAATGGCAGACCTACGTTATATTGTTTCATTTGACCTCTGGACCTTGTTTTGGGACCTTGGCTGGCTGCACAAGTCGAACATCGGCGGCACCAGTTTTTCACATCTTGAAATTAATTAACCCAATAAAATCTGTTTCGAATTTTGTCCATGGTTTTATTTATGCCTAGGTGCGCGCCTGATTTTCCACCATGGCATTCGGCCATTATATTGTCTACCATGCTCCTAGGAACTACTACTTGATTAATCACAGTAAGGCCATCGGCACTTTCCCAGGCACGTTTAAGAATGTTTTCCTCTACTATCAGTGAATCCCATTGTGCCCACAGTGATTTGAATATCATCCCTTGGTTTGCGATATCTTGCCATGATGGTCGTGGCTTGTTTTCTTCTTTCAATCGCAAAATAGGTCCTACATCTACATCCATTCTTCATCTGGTTCTAATTTTATCTGACGCACGTAGGTAATTCCTTCTTTCTGGTCAATTCTCCTGTAATGTGTACAATCTTCAGGGCAAGGTCCTCTGGACAATGCATCTGCATTATTATGCACCCTTCCCGCTCGGTGCTTAATTTGATAATGGTATTGTTGTAGCTTTACTATCCATCTCGCGACTTGCCCCTCAGGTTGTTTTATTTTCATGAGCCACTGTAACGCAGCATGATCCGGTCTAATCAGAAACTCTTGTCCGTAGAGATATTTGTGAAAGTGATCTACGGATTTAATGATGGCTAGGAGCTCCTTTCTGGTAACGCAATAATTTCTCTCTGGTTTGGGTAGCTTCTTGCTGAAAAATTCGATGACCCGTTCTTCTCCATCTTGTACTTGGGAGAGTACTGCTCCTATGCCATCGTTGCTCGCATCAGTATCTAATATGAATTTTCCTTTTGGAATGGGATATGCAAGAATCGGACTAGAACATAATGCTGCTTTTAGTCTGCTAAATGCTTGGTCACATTCGGTATTCCATTTGTAAGAAGCTTTATCTTCTGTAAGTCTATGTAATGGAGACGCTATTTTGGCGAATCCTTCTACAAATCGTCTGTAGTATGTACACAGACCCAAAAAGCTTCTCAATTCATGTTTGTCACGAGGTTAAGGCCATTCTTTTATTGCTTGTAACTTCTTTTCGTCGGTATGGATGCCTCCTCGGGAAACGATGTGACCCAGGAACTCAACTTTTTCTTGGAACAGAAAACATTTCTTTGAGTTGAATTTAAGATTTGCGTTCCTGATTCTTGAAAATACTTCTCGTAAATTGTCTAGATGATCTTGAAATGATTTCCCCATTACTATGACATCATCCAAATAGACTAGGCAGGTTTTCCAAGTAAAGCCTCGTAGAACGACTTCCATTAGTCTTTCAAATGTAGCTGGGGCATTGCATAGGCCAAATGGCATCACATTAAACTGATAAACCCCACTTCCAGCAGAGAATGCTGTCTTCTCTTTATCTTTTTCAAAGATCCCTACTTGCCAATACCCACTTTTTAGGTCAGGAGTAGAAAACCAATATGATCCTGCCAATGTTGTTAATGTGTCGTCTATTCTTGGCAGTGGGTAACTATCTTTCTTGGTCACATCGTTAAGTTTCCTGTAGTCGACGCAAAATCTAGTACTTCCATCCTTTTTAGTGCCCAACACCACAGGAAATGACCAAGGACTTGATGACTCTTCAATAACCCCGTCACTGAGCATTTTATTAATGAGATTGTGAACTTCTTTTTTTATTTGGCCATTGGTAGTCTTCTTGGGGGCTGTCTTATCGGTTGGGCATCGCCAGTGTTGATGGAATGTTGGATAAGGTTTGTGCGTCCCGAACTACTCTTAGTTTCGAAGATATTACTTTGTTCTTCTATAAACTCTCTCGCTTTACTAAATTCTTCTGGAGTGAGATGTTGCCAAGTTGACTGAAATTGCTGAAGTATCTCCGTTGGTAACTTGCTTTTATCCTCGGAAGTTGGCTCTTCACATCTTGTTACTTTCTGGACTGGTTCAAATAATGCTACGACCTCCCCCTTATCAATTTTGACACTATTTGGGAAAATATTGGCGACTCTAATCGGGATGTCTTTATCGGTTTTAACTAGTGACTTTGCGACGAGGTAGGTGTTGGGTGTATTCTGTTGGCTTATGAGTCCGACGCAGCTTGATGTTTTACTTTCTAGCCTCCCAAAAATTATGGTCTCGCTGTTACCGACCAGTCTTGTTCTGCATACTGCCACCACTTTTATTGGTTCTTTATTGATGTGACTATTGGATAAATTGAACTCTTCGTTCCCAAATCTTAGGGTATTAAGTTTATTATCAAACGCAAAAGTTTACTTACAAGTCCATTCCCAAAATAAATTCATCTTCTATTTCTGCAACTAATACAGTGTGGCGAATCTTCAACCTTCCCAACTCTAGGTCTATATCTGTCTGCCCCAACACGTCGGCGGATTCTCCAGTCACAGTCCTAAGTGTTATTTTCTTTTCTGTTGGTCGAATTTTATATCTTGTTGCCATTTTGAACTTAAGCAATGATATGGCTGCACCAGTGTCTACTGTTATATTAACTATTCTTCCATTAATTAGTCCGTCGATGTTAAGACTGTCAGTAGTAGGTTTTAAGCTTTTGATTTGATAAATTTTGGGGGCTACATTCCCATTAGCCAACACACGCCCCTCTGCGTTGACTAGTTTTAGTTTTCCTGATTTCTTCTTCGGTACTCTGTCCCGCTAGATTGTGAGCGATACCCGACAAGCGCGTTGAATATGCCCTGTACGTCCGCATCTAAAACACTTTCCATTTGGAGAGGGACGTCTGTTTTCCTTTAAAGAGTCAATCTTCTCTATCAGTGATTGAAGAACTTGACTTAGCGTCTTTGAGGGAACCTCTTGTTCACTGCTTATTTCTTCACCTTCGTGAATTGAAACAGCCCTTACTTTTGGCCTGGACATATTATTTGATGACTCAATTTCAAGGGCTCGAATCAACACTTCACTGCTGTTATGAAAGCGTTCTCGTCGAAGTAACTTTGCTAAGTCTGTGTCTCGCAAGCCGTTAATGAAGCGATCTACCATGAAGGGATCTCTGGCATTTCTGGGTAAGCCAAGTACATCAGCCTCCTGATGCAGCAGCGGCAGCTTCAAACTCTTGTTTGTAGGTGGACCAGGAAGACGTACCATAAAAATTTGGAGGTTTAATGTTTTGGTTGGAATTCACATATCCTTGACCTTTTATTTTGTTGTGTTCTTTCTGAAGCTGTATAAGCTGTTTGGACATGTCCTAACATTTTTCTTCCATTTCTTCCCTCACATTCTGTAGTTTGGTCTCCAGTTTTTCTTCTACATTCTGCATTCTTTGAGTTATGTCTTCCTTAAGGTCTTCGGTTGCTGTCTTGAACTCTTCTCTCGCTGTTCAGAATTGCTCTTTATTTGATGATGATTTAAAGTTTTCTTGAATGCCATCTAATCTTTGCTGAAATGTCTGTTTAATATCGTTCTGATTTTGTTCCATGGTCTGTCTCATGTCGTTCTGGTTTTGTTCCATGGTAGACAGACCATCATTCTGATTTTGTTCAATGGTGTGTTTCATGTCGTCCATGGTGTGTTTCATATCGCCCTGGTTTTGTTCAATGGTCTGTTTCATGTCGTTCTGGTTTTGAGCCATTTGAGCTGCAAGAGCCTGCATCATTTTAGTTAAATCTTCAATCTTTGCCGATCCTTGTCTAGTAAGCATCAACTTCCTGATAAATCACTTAAAACTTTTATTTTAGGGCTACAAAGCGAATGTTTAAGTCGGTTTTTCAATATCTCTTCCAGTTCTTAAATAGAACCTAATGGAATGTTCTGGAATATACTGGTAAATGTTACTCTTTCTGCTACTAGACAAATGTTTTTTTTTGATTATCTCTTTTGGTTCTCGAATAGAACGTCGTAGAAGGTTACGGAATATTCTAGAAAATCTGGCTAATTCTTACTTTTGAAATAACTAAGCTAATGTAGAAGTCGCCTTTTGGATATCTCTTCTGGTTCTCGAATAGAACGTCGTAGAAAGTGATGGAATATTCTAGAAATTCTTTCTAATTCTTACTTTTTAACTAACTAAGCTAATGTCGAAGTCGATTTTTGGATATCTCTTCTGGTTCTCGAATAGAACGACGTAGAATGTTAAGGAATATTCTAGAAAATTTTTGGACTGTAAGGTTAATGTCGAAGTCGGTTTTCAAATATCTCTTGGTTTTTGAATAAAACAATATCAAACTTCTTCGAATATTCTGGAAAAATCACTTACTGTTCTTCTGTCCAATTGTCCTAGCCGGTGGTACTATGTAACGGTAGTCTTTGCACTATTCAGTTCTGAATATTCTGGCAAAATCACTTACTGTTCTTCTTTTCAATTGTCCTAGCCGGTGGTACTATGTAAGGATAGTCTTTGCACTATTTATTTCTTTTAATCTCACTTCTGACACCAATTGTTACGGGTTCTCAACGACAAATAAAAACTCGCAAATGTCAAAAAACTATATGTCAATTTATTTCGACAATTATGTACAAAACACGCACTTAAAGTTACTAATAACTTGCTAGTAACTCACTCCTAAAAGTTAAAAGTTAAGATGTCGGACAGAATCATACTTGACCCTTTAAAGAGGCATCTATATTTTTATTTTCCGAAAATGTTTTAGTTTTTTTTTAATTTGAAGAAAAGCACTACTATTATCCCGTTTAACAAGGTACAAGATACTAAAATCGGTGAAGTCGTTCTTACAAAATCTGTTTTTGTTTTAACCATTGTTTTAAAAATAACACGATTGCATTGCATCAAGTATGATTCTGTCTGACATCCTAAATTCTAAGATAGCGGAAAATATTGATTACAATCTTTAAAGAGCAATCAGTTCTCACCATGATTTTTTTATTTCACTAAAATCGGTTTAGTAATAACGAATTTAGCAGGAAATGAATGCAGACAGGATTGGCAATGCAATCGTATAATCTGTAAAATAATGGTTGAAAGAAAAATAGATTTTTTGAGAACTACCACACTGATTTTACTAATTTGTACCTCGTTGTGTAGGGGAAAAGTAGGTCTTCTCTATAAATTTAAAAAAAAAACTAAAATATTTTTGCAAAATAAGAATAAACACGCCATTTTTAAGAATCAATTGTGATTCTGCCGCCATCTTAAATTTTAAGATAACAATAAACTTTGATCATGGATCTTTAAAAAGCAATCAATTCTAACTCGTATTTATTTAAATTCATTAAAATCGGTTCAGTAGTGATAAATTTATACGGAAATAAATGCAGACATGATTGGTAAGGCAATCGTATAATATGCAAAACAATGGTTGAAACAAAAATATTGTTTTTTAGAAACACTGAGCCGATTTTGTTGATTCGTATCTTGTTCGGCGTGGCAAGAATGCAGCTTTCCTAGTGATTTAAAAAAAATAATTAAAACATGTTCGCAACATAAGAATAAATGAGCATCTTTAAAGGGTACATTTTAAGTTCGTCCGCCATCTTGGATTTTGAGATGACAGACAAAAAGCTATATTTGGTCAAAACTCTGATTAATTCTCTGCCAAGTGCAGTTTGTCCCATTAAAATCGAGTGTATGGTTGAAAAGTTAGAATGAAAAAAAAATTGTCCGGTTTTTTTGGCCCACCCGGTATATATAAACAGTGTGTCACAGACCACCCGCCTACCCCTTTTAAAAACTATGGAATGAATATTTCCAATAATCTATAAAATTATTCGATTACGCTCTTTCGATTGGTGCTAGCTATTTTCAACTTCCGGTGCCGACCGAAAGAGGCATATTCAGGCCCGTATTTTCTTACATAGATCGAAAAAAAAACGGACCTTAGGCCTGAATAAGGTCACTTTTGGACGGGTGGTTGTGATACCCTGTACATCGCGCTCGTCTATTGAACCTTACTATTGACCAATGTTCTCCCGACTCTCTTCTGTGAAAACATGTCATAAATATATTTATAAACAAAATGGCACTTTTTTTAGAGGCGGTGTTTGTAGTACGAGAGTAACGAGTATCTATGCTGCTACAGGTTTAAAAACGCTAGAAAATAAATCAAAATTGTGAATATGCAGGGTGTAATTTAAATGATGCCCCAAACTTTAAGGGGTGCTAGGAGAGGTCAGATTGATTTTTTTCCTATGACATTTTTTCAAGTTTATTTATTTTTAAATAAATTCAAATTTTTCAGATATTTAATTTCAACTAGAGATAAATTATTTTTTTTCGTTATATATTCTACATGTTTATTCCATTTTAAGTTAGAATCAATAAAAATGCCAAGGTATTTTGTATAGAGAACTTCTTTTATATTATCAATTTTTATCGAGTGAAAATTTGGACGGTTTTTATTGATTTTTGTAATATAGTTAGTTTTCTCTATATTTAATGATAACCTGTGAAGATCTAACCATGTTTTTACTTTCTTCTGTCGTCGGAAATGATATTATTTTGGCTATTATACCCTGATCAACCAGAGCTTTGATATACAGTGGTTGCCAATATAATAAAAGTGCCCTAAAATTGTATTTAAAAACTTGAATTTATTTCTCAGCTCGTGAGAGCTATGGCGATTTTTCCAATAAAATTTTCTTGTGCCTTTTTGGCAGGTTTAAAAAAAGCTATAAAAAAGTTTTTTATTTGTCGTTTTAGGTAAAAGTGACTAGTTCTATTCGAAAAAGGGGTAAGACTTATAACTCCTGAAAATTTCATCACCATTGAACAAAAGATAGTCAATATACTGATTTTCAAACTTGTTCAATTCAATTTTTCACGATTTCAGTCAATTTTTGATCATTTTAAAAATTTGTATCTCAAGTATCCTTTGCTCAACAGTTATGAAATTTTTGAGAGTTATATGACTTTTCCCCTCTTTCAAATGGCGCTAGTCGCCTTTGCCGAAAACTACACAGAAAAAAAATTGTTTTGTAGCTTTTTTTTAAAGCTGCTAAAAAGGCACTAGAATATTTTATGCGAAAAATCTTCATAATTTGCAACCATTAATAAAAAACACTTACCTATGTTCCATTTATTCTGTCTAAACTCCTTTGTCACATTTAAGTTTAATCACACACTATTTTTCTAAAGTTTTTATAACAATTACTTTATTATCTGTTAATCTGGACTTTTAAATGAAATAAAAGTGTGAGCATTTGCGCGTATTTTAAGACTGTTTCTAATCATATAACGCTTTTTTTCTCGTACAGTTCCTAATTCCTTTACTTGTTACAAATTTGTTTAACTTGAAGAAAACAAAAACTTAATTTTAGTAAATGCTGTTTGGTACAAGTGGGGATCAAGCTTAATATTGTTACAAATTTAAGTTATTTAAATTTTATAATAGGAATTTATTTAGGTTTAGTGTAGTATTAGGTCGATTTATCTTAGGGTTGTATTCTTATTCTAGGTTTTAGTTGCGTTGTCTGTGGCTTGCGGTCGCGGTAGTGCGGGAACTTTCCGGACGTCGAAGGCTGCCGGAAAGTTCGAGAGAGATGGACGATCCTATATATAGGGCCGGGGTCGCGCACCAGGCAGTCAGTCACAGATAACGTGCTGTGTGGTCGTGAGATTAACACGAAGTTAATAGACCGATTATAGTAGTGAATTATTAGCAAGTTATTACTAAGTTTAAGTGCGTGTTTTTGTACATAATTTGTCGAAATAAATTGACGTATCGTTTTCAACAATTGCGAGTTTTAATTTGTCGTTGTGAACCCGTAACAATTGGTGTCAGAAGTGAGATTAAAAAAAAATACATAGTGCAAAGACTATCCTTACACAGTACCACCGGCTAGGACAATTAAAAAGAAGAACAGTAAGTGATTTTGCCAGAATATTCGGAACTGAATAGTGCAAAGACTACCCTTACATATTACCACCGGATAGGACAATTGGACAGAAAAACAGTAAGTGATTTTTCTAGAATATTCGAAGAAGTTCGATATTGTTCTATTCAAAAACTAGAAGAGATATACAAATACCGACTTCGACATTAGATTAGTAATTTTAAAAGTAAGAATCAGAAAGAATTTCTAGAACATTCCATCACTTTCTACGACGATCTATTCGAAAACCAGAAGAAATATCCAAAAAGAGACTTCGACATTAGCTTAGTAATTTCAAAAGTAAGAACTAAAAAGAATTTCTAGAAGATTCCATAACATTCTACGACGTTCTATTCAAAAACTAGAAGAGATATACAAATACCGGTTTCGACATTAGTTTAGTTATTTCAAAAGTAAGAATTAGAAAGAATTTCTAGAAGATTCCATAACATTCTACGACGTTCTATTCAAAAACTAGAAGAGATATACAAATACCGACTTCGACAGTAGCTTAGTTATTTTAAAAGTAAGAATTAGAAATTATTTCTAGAATATTCCATAACATTCTACGACGGTCTATTCGAGAACCAAAAGAGATAATCAAAAAGTGACTTCTACATTTGCCTAGTAGCAGAAAGAGTAGCATTTACCAGTATATTCCAGAACATTCCATTAGGTTCTATTTAAGAATTGGAAGAGATATTGACAAACCGACTTCGACATTCGCTTTATAGCCCTAAAATAGACGTTTTAAGTGATTTATCAGGGAGTTGATGCTTACTAGACAAGGATCGGCAAAGATGGAAGATCTAACTAAAATGATACAGGCTCTAGCAGCTCAAATGGCTCAAAATCAGAACGATATAAAACAGACCATGGGACAAAACCAGAATGACATGAGACAGACATTGGATAGCATGCAAGAAAACTTCGATCAGATAAAGAGCAACTCCGAACAGCTGAGAGAAGAGTTCAATACTGCAACCGAAGATCTTAAGGAAGAAATAACCCAAAGAATGCATAGTGTAGAACAAAAGGTACAAAATAATTTGCAGAATGTAGAAGAAACGGTACAAAATGTTAAAGAGAAGGTACAAAATGTTGAAGAAAAGGTACAACATGTTGAAGAAAAAGTGGAGAACGAACTACAGAATATAAGGGAAGAAGTTTTTCAAACCATGGAAGAAAAATTCCAGGACGTGTCGAAACAGCTTATACAGCTTCAGAAAGAACAAAACAAAATAAAAGCTCAGGGATGTGTCGTGAATTCCAACCAGAACATTAAGCCTCCAAATTTTGACGGTACGTCCTCCTGGTCCACCTACAAACAACAATTTGAAGCTGCCGCCGCTGCAAATGGTTGGGACGAGGACGAAAAAGCTAGAGCGTTGTTAGTAGCTCTACGGCAACCTGCACTCGGACTTTTACGGTCCATTCCAGTCGAACAAAAACAGAATTATAACGCTTTAGTGGCAGCGCTAGAAAGAAGGTATGGAGACGAACACTTGCGAAATTTACATTGGTCAGAATTAAATGTTCGTCAACAAAGAGCAGGGGAGTCATTACAAGAGTATGAAGCAGATATCAGGAGGCTGATGTACTTGGCTTACCCAGAAATGCCCGAAAATTACAGAGATCCCTTCACGGTAGATCACTTTATTAACGGCTTGCGAGACACGGACTTAGCAAAATTACTACGTCGAGAACGCTTCCATAACAGCAGTGAAGTGTTGATTCGAGCCCTTGAAATTGAATCATCAAATAATATGTCCAGGCCAAAAGTAAGAGGTGTTTCAATTCAGGAGGGAGAAGAAATGAGCACTGGAGATGAGGTCAACTTAAAAACGCTAAACCAACTGTTTGAATCACTGATAGAGAAGATTGATTCTTTGAAAGAAAGTAGACGATCCCCTCCAAATGTAAAGTGTTTCAGATGCGGACGTACAGGGCATATTCAACGCGATTGTCGTGTCCAAATGAGGTCTCGCTCACCATCTAGTGGGACAGAGTACTGAAGAAGAGATCAGAAAAAACTAAAACTAGTCAACGCAGAGGGGCGGGTGTTAGCTAATGGGAATTTAGCCCCCAAAATTTACTCTATCAAGAGCTTAAAACATACTGCTGACAGTCTTAACATCGACGGACTTATTAATGGAAGAAAACTTAATATAACAGTAGACACTGGTGCTGCCATATCATTGCTTAAGTTCAAAATTGCAACAAGATATAAAATTCGACCAACAGAAAAGAAAATAACACTTAAGACTGTGACTGGAGAATCCGCCGACGTGTTGGGGCAGACAGACATAGACCTACAGCTGGGGAGGTTGAAGATTCGTCACTCGGTATTAGTTGCAGACATAGAAGACGAATTTATTTTGGGAATGGACCTGATAAGTAAACATGGATTTGCGTTTGATAATAAACTTAATACCCTAAGATTTGGGAACGAAGAGTTCATTTTGTCAAATAGTCACATCAATAAAGAACCAATAAAGGTGGTGGCAGTATGCACAACAAGACTAGTCGGTAACAGTGAGACCATAATTTTTGGGAGGCTAGAAAGTAAAACATCAAGCTGCGTCGGACTCATAAGCCAACAAAACACACCCAACACCTACCTCGTTGCAAAATCACTAGTTAAAACCGATAAAGACATCCCGATTAGAGTCGCCAATATTTTCCCAAATAGTGTCAAAATTAATAAGGGGGAGGTTTTTTTTTTTTTTTTTTTTTTATTTGTCAAACACACTGTGTTTTTTTTTATTACAATCTAGTCAGTAAGACTAATTAGCAATTTTGTTTTAACTTAATTTACTAGAAAAGTCAGATTTAAACTTAGGGTTCACTCAACAGTTCTCCCCGCTTTGTTTAGTCTGTAACTCACAATTGTGTTGTGTTTATAGCATTATTTTGTTTTATGTGTAATTCACTTAGTTTACTAGCTCAAACGGCTTCACTCTTTTTAGTCGTCGAACTAGCATAGTATTGTCTAGAAGCTGAATTGCTTCCACATTCACATGCCGATGGAGTCTATCTTCATGGCTTTTTGCGTACTTTTTTATAGTCTCTGCTACAGTTTCGATTTTTAGATCTCGATGAAGGTCACTATTTCGAACGTACCAAGGTGCATTCACAATGTTTCTTAATACTTTATTTTGAAATCTCTGTACAACTAGAATGTTACTCTCTTTAGCACAACCCCATAGTTGAATACCATATGTCCATACTGGTTTCAGTATTTGTCTATAAAGCAGTAACTTATTATGAATTGTTAAATTGGACTTCCTTCCAATTAGCCAGTTCATTTTTCTATACCTTATCTCAAGTTCTTCTTTTTTTTTCTTAACATGTGCTTTCCAGCGCAATTTGGTATCAAGTGTCATACCTAGATATTTTGCCTGATTCGAATATGGTACTGGAATGTTGTTAATTGTTATTTGTATGTGATTTATATTTTTGTTTGTAAAATCAACATGAATTGATTTGGTTTCATTTAATTTTATTCGCCACTTTGTGGTCCAACTGTGAATTTGGGTGACTGCATCCTGAAGTTTCTCTATGCATTTTTCAATAGATTTTTCTACCGTCAATAAACCAGTATCATCGGCAAATGTTGCTAAGTGACAATTTTCTGGCTTTGGGATATCACAAGTGAATAATAAGTATAGATAAGGGCCTAGTACGCTACCCTGGGGCACGCCTGCTTGAATTTCTCTTAAATTTGAGTATGAGTCTTCCTGTTTTACTCTAAAATGTCTATCAGATATGTATGATTCCAAAATATCCGAATACTGTTTTGGCAGAAACCTTTTTAGTTTAAAATTAAGGCCTTCATGCCACACTTTGTCAAATGCTTGTGCTACATCTAGAAAAACTGCAGAACAAACGTTTCCCTCTTCTAGTGCTTTTTCTATTATATTAGTAATTCTGTGTACTTGATCTATCGTGGAATGCTTGTCTCGAAAACCAAATTGATGAGATGGAATAATTTCTTGTCTTTCTATGATGGGTTTTATTCTTTTAAGCAATAATTTTTCATAGAGCTTGGATATAATTGGCAGCAAAGATATTGGCCTGTAAGATGACACGTCATGGAGTGGTTTTCCCGGTTTTGGAATCATGATAACTTCTGCAACTTTCCACAGTTTAGGTACGTACCTAAGCCTAAAAGACGCATTAATTAGGTTGCATAGTTTTACGATAGCTTTTCTGGGGAGTTGTTTTATGACTACCCCGTTAATAAGATCATACCCTGGGGCTTTTTTCGAATTAATATTTTTGATTTCTGTTAATATTTCTTTTGGTGATGTAAGCTTAATATGGTCCTCGATTTGATGGGGTTCATTTAAATGAAAGTGTTCATCTGGTGCTTCGTGGGGCTGAAATGTTTTTTCTAAATGACTTGCAAAAATATCTGCTTTTTCTTCGTTACTCCTTGCCCACTGGTTGTTAGGTTTTCGTATGGGTGGAATTTGGATAATTGGTCTTTTAAAATCTTTGGTTGCTTTCCAAAGGGAATAGTCGGTATTTTTATCATCTGTAAGCTCATTAAGAAAATGGTTAATAGATTCATTTTTTATTACTAGAATTTCTCGCCTAATGCGCTGCGTCATGTTGTTGAGATTTGTTTTGTCCCGAGGATCACGGCTTTGTTGCCACTTTCTTCTTAGTTTCCTTTTTTCCAATATAAGGTCTCTAATTTCCTTTGGATAGTTTTTTCCCTTAAAAATTCTCTTTGGTTTTGGACTGTTTTCCCAAGCTGCTTGTTGAATATTTGTAACAAAATAATCAACTTCTTTATCGATTTGTTCTGGCGTTTGCAATGGTACTGATAGGTTTATTTTTTCTGACAGACTTTGTTTAAAACTAATCCAGTCAGTCAGTTTATTAACTAGTGAGATATTTGCTTCTTTCTTTATTATATTTTTACTAAGAGTTAGAATAATAGGTGAATGATCTGAGTGTAAATCAAAACTTTCTTCTATATCTACAAAACTTAAAGATATATTTTTTACTATAAAAAAATCAATTAGATCTGGAATTTTTCCTGGATCTGTTGGATAGTATGTGGGCTTACCAGTTGATATCGGCTCACATTGATATTCACTAATAGCTTGCAAAAGTTCTTTTCCTTTAGAGTTCGTCAGTCTAGATCCCCAGTAGGTATTTTTTGCATTAAAGTCACCTCCAATTATAAAACGGTTTCCTAATTTTCTGAGAAAATTAAGATATTGATTTTTCTTTAGTAAGTGCCTTGGTGGTATATAGACAGCACTTATGACTAATGTATATGTTTTGGTTTTTACACTTACTAATGTAGCTTGAATCTCTATGGTTTTATATCCCATCTCCTCATAGTGTGATATATTTTCTTTAATTATTACAGCACTTCCCCCATGTGCAGTATTGCTAGGGTGAGTTGTATGATACACTTTATAACCTTTAAATTTAATGTGAGACTGGTTAGTGAAATGCGTTTCTGACACAAGACAGACGTCAATTTTTTCTATGTCTAGAATAACTTGCAAGTCTTGCTGATGTTGCAAGAGACCATTGGCATTCCAAGCTAGGATTCTAAGATTACTGACCATTTTGAGGCATATTGGTAGCTCCGTTATTGCTACTTTCTAGTTTAGTTAATCGCTCATCAAGTTTGTTCAATTTCTCCAAAATTAATTGTAGTGTTTGTTCCATAGTATTTTGACTACTGATATTAATATCAGGTATAGTAGCTGTTGCTGCTACTTGGCTGTATGTCCTTGTCACAGAGTTTTGTGTGACTGTGTTTCTTGTCTGTTGGTTTTGTCTATTTGTACTCACGTTTGGTATGAGATTCGGTTTCTTAGGTTTATTTTTCAATTTTTGTATTTCCTTAGCAACAAGGCATCCTCTGTAGTTAGCAGGATGCTTGCCTCCACAGTGGATGCATTTTGGCTCAGATTCTTTTGGTTTGGGGCATTCTACAGTAAGATGTTTCCCCGTGCATTTTACGCAACGTGGTTCTTTAGCGCAATATTTTTGCGTGTGTCCATAAGATTGGCATCTTTTGCATTGAGGGACTAACTTTGAGGTTTTTAGTGCTTTTATTTCCACTTCAATCCCAAGGATACTGGAAATTTCAAAAATTTTGTTGATATCTTCATCGTGGCTGAATGTGAGCATAAACATGTTAAGAGGTTGTCTTGTTCTCCATTTAAGTTTGTTGCTGGCCTCCAGTGCCTTAAAACCTTTTTTTTGTAGATCAGCTACAATTTTTTGTGGGTCACATGAGAAGTGTAGCCTATTCGCTATTACTCTAATTGGCCTTATTTGTTTGTTTTCGTATGAGTGCCATTGATGCTTTATTTCATTAAGCATTTTAGTAACCAGCCGATAGCTGTCTGCGTCTTGTACATTTATTTTAATATTTTCGTTATTTAAAACTTTTATTTTAACTCCTTGTATGATATTTAACTTTTCATAAATATCATTAAAATTATTTACGCCATTTACCATAATCGGTGGAGGTAATGGAGCTTTTTTAACCTTAGTTGGGGGTTCTTCATTTTGTGTTTTATTGGAGGGCTCTCCAGTGCCCGAGCTTTGTTGTGGTGGTGAGAGTGAAGTATCCATTCGACGTTTTTTCCAACCTTTTCCTTTTTGTCTGATCCACTCAGTTTCTCTTGCCAGATCGTCCTCATCAGTAATGTAGTCCATGTCAGACTCTTCTTTTTTAGTGACTTTTGTCTCTAAATCTGCAAATTTTCTTTGCATACTTTCCAGTTGACTTCGGAGATAATCCACTTGTACACTAAGTGAATTTTTTTCGTTTTGGGATTTTTTCCATTCGCTATATAAAACTTCTTCATTTTGTGTTCTAGCATGGCTATCCTGAAATAATTCGGCATTATCCATTTTTTCTTGATTTTGTTTCGGCTTTTCGCTAATATTTAAAACAAGTTTCACACTTTTTTTGCTTTTAAACATGATATATTATTTATAATACACATTGTATATAGATTCTCAACACAGGTATCTCGCGCGCGATGTTTTTTGTAAACAAAACAAACTCCGACTTTGACCTCGTTAGCACTATCATGCAGGTACGATGCAATATAACCGTACGGAACTGCGATCGATTGAATACTGAATAAGGGGGAGGTGGTAGCATTATTTGAACCAGTACAGAAAGTAACAAGATGTGAAGAGCCAACTTCCGAGGATACAAGCAAGTTACCAATGGAGGTACTTGAGCAATTTGAGTCAACTTGGCAACATCTCACTCCAGAATAATATAGTAAAGCGAGAGAGTTTATAGAAGAACAAAGTAATATCTTCGAAACTAGGAGTAGTTCGGGACGCACAAACCTTATTCAACATGCTATCAACACTGGCGATGCCCAACCGATAAGACAACCCCCAAGAAGACTACCAATGGCCAAGCAAGAAGAAGTTCACAATCTCATTAATAAAATGCTCAGCGACGGTGTTATTGAAGAGTCATCAAGTCCTTGGTCATCTCCTGTGGTGTTGGTCACTAAAAAGGATGGAAGTACTAGATTTTGTGTCGACTACAGGAAACTTAACGATGTGACCAAGAAAGATAGTTACCCACTGCCAAGAATAGACGACACATTAACAACGTTGGCAGGATCATATTGGTTTTCTACTCTTGACCTGAAAAGTGGGTATTGGCAAGTAGGAATCTTTGAAAGAGATAAAGAGAAGACTGCATTCTCTGCTGGAAGTGGACTTTATCAGTTTAATGTGATGCCATTTGGCCTGTGCAATGCCCCAGCTACATTTGAAAGACTAATGGAAGTCGTTCTACGAGGCCTTACTTGGAAAACCTGCCTGGTCTATTTGGATGATGTCATAGTAATGGGGAAATCATTTCAAGAACATCTAGATAATTTACGAGAAGTATTCTCAAGAATCAGGAACGCAAATCTTAAATTAAACTCAAAGAAATGTTTTCTGTTCCAAGAAAAAGTTGAGTTCCTGGGTCACGTCGTTTCCCGAGAAGGCATCCATACCGACGAAAAGAAGCTACAAGCAATAAAAGAATGGCCTCAACCTCGTGACAAACATGAATTGAGAAGCTTTTTGGGTCTGTGTACATACTACAGACGATTTGTAGAAGGATTCGCCAAAATAGCGTCTCCGTTACATAGACTTACAGAAGATAAAGCTTCTTACAAATGGAATACCGAATGTGACCAGGCATTTAGAAGACTAAAAGCAGCATTATGTTCTAGTCCGATTCTTGCATATCCCATTCCAAAAGGAAAATTCATATTAGATACTGATGCGAGCAACGATGGCATAGGAGCAGTACTCTCCCAAGTACAAGATGGAGAAGAACGGGTCATCGAATTTTTCAGCAAGAAGCTATCCAAACCAGAGAGAAATTATTGTGTTACTAGAAAGGAGCTCCTAGCCATAGTTAAATCCGTAGATCACTTTCACAAATATCTCTACGGACAAGAGTTTCTGATTAGAACGGATCATGCTGCGTTACAGTGGCTCATGAAAATGAAACAACCTGAGGGGCAAGTCGCGAGATGGATAGAAAAGCTACAACAATACCATTATCAAATTAAGCACCGAGCAGGAAGGGTGCATAATAATGCAGATGCATTGTCCAGAAGACCTTGCCCCGAGGATTGTAAACATTGCAGGAAAATTGACCAGAAAGAAGGAATTACCTACGTGCGCCAGATAAAGTTAGAACCAGATGAAGAATGGATGTCGGCTTCGATTAGAACCACACAACTTAACGACAAAGATGTAGGACCTATCTTGCGATTGAAAGAAGAGAACAAGCCACGACCATCATGGCAAGATATCGCAAACCAAGGGGTGATATTCAAATCACTGTGGGCACAATGGGATTCACTGATAGTAGAAGAAAACATCCTTAAACGTGCCTGGGAAAGTGCCGATGGCCTTACTGTGATTAATCAAGTAGTGGTTCCTAGGAGCATGGTAGACAATATAATGGCCGAATGCCATGGTGGAAAATCAGGTGCGCACCTAGGCATAAATAAAACCATGGACAAAATTCGAAACCGATTTTATTGGGTCAATTACTTTCAAGATGTGAAAAACTGGTGCCGCCGATGTTCGACTTGTGCAGCCAGCCAAGGTCCCAAAACAAGGTCCAGAGGTCAAATGAAACAAAATAACGTAGGTCTGCCATTCGAACGCCTTGCTATTGATGTGGCCGGACCATTTCCAGAAACTAAAAAAGGCAACAAATACATCCTTATTGTCATGGATTATTTTAGCAAATGGCCAGAAGTTTTTGCTTTGCCTAACCAAGAGGCCGCTACAGTTGCAGAAGTTCTGGTAAATGATGTTTTCAGCCGATTTGGCATTCCTTTGGAACTACATTCAGATCAAGAAAGAAACTTTGAATCAAAGCTCTTCCAGAATCTCTGTGACCTTTTAGGAATACATAAAACACGGACTACTGCTTTGCATCCGCAGTCAGATGGCATGGTTGAAAGATTTAATAAAACAATAGAGGAACATCTTTGCAAAGTTGTTGATGAGCACCAAACAGATTGGGACCAATATATTCCATTGTTTTTGATGGCCTATAGAACTGCCATTCACAATACGACAGGAGCTACTCCATCTAGTATCCTGTTTGGTAGAGAACTGCGTTTACCATGTGATATCATGTTTGGTTCACCTGAAGAAGCACACTTAGAGGTTAATGACTATGTCGAACGTTTAAGGCAAAAGCTGCACGATATCCATGAAGTGGTTAGAGAGCGAATAGAAATAGCCAGTGACCGCATGAAAGCGAGATATGACCTGAAAGCAAACTCTTCAGGGTTCAAAGAGAATGATCAAGTCTGGCTATACAATCCTCAACGCAAGAAAGGAAGATCACCTAAGTTGACACCACCATGGGAAGGGCCTTATAAAGTTGTTAAGAGAATTAATGATGTAGTCTACCGAATCCAGAGAAGCCCGAAGTCCAAGATGAAAGTTGTTCATCTAGACAGACTAAAACCTTACCTGGGAAATGTTGATCGAGACGATCAAACCTGAAGAGGAGGATAGTGTTACAAATTTAAGTTATTTAAATTTTATAATAGGAATTTATTTAGGTTTAGTGTAGTATTAGGTCGATTTATCTTAGGGTTGTATTCTTAGTCTAGGTTTTAGTTGCGTTGTCTGTGGCTTGCGGTCGCGGTAGTGCGGGAACTTTCCGGACGTCGAAGGCTGCCGGAAAGTTCGAGAGAGATGGACGATCCTATATATAGGGCCGGGGTCGCGCACCAGGCAGTCAGTCACAGATAACGTGCTGTGTGGTTGTGAGATTAACACGAAGTTAATAGACCGATTATAGTAGTGAATTATTAGCAAGTTATTACTAAGTTTAAGTGCGTGTTTTTGTACATAATTTGTCGAAATAAATTGACGTATCGTTTTCAACAATTGCGAGTTTTAATTTGTCGTTGTGAACCCGTAACAATATTATAAAGCATTAAAATTTCAAAAAAAGTTACCTACAGAGTAAGAAAAAAATTAAATAAAAAAAATCATTTTTTTTAAATATATTTTTTAAAATGTTAAGTTAGGTTATTTTCTTAATTTCACATTATAGACCGAATGATTTTGCGTATTTTTTCTCTCTAGACATTTTTTGAAAAAGTTATTAGTTTCCGAGAAAATCGCCTTATATCTAGCGAAGCTCAAGGAGGATTTTGGCGCAGAATATCCAACTTGTGTTTTTCCAGGTGAATTCCTAATATGCCTGGGCTACAACCAACGATTATAAACACACAGGATTGCCTATTTGCTCGATTCTTTTAGCGGTAGGCGGCGCCTTGCTTACGTCACTAGTGGACCTCTGCTCAGCGCGCTTCATATAATACACATTGCAATCGTGAGTTTTTCCCGGTTTTTTCCTAGCTTATTTGCAAACAAATTTTTTATTCGTGTGAGTAAATATAATTAATAATTTCATTTATTCAAAACAAATTATTTGATAAATCAAGAG
The DNA here is from genome assembly GCA_963576565.1 of Aspidapion aeneum. Classification (NCBI taxonomy): domain Eukaryota; kingdom Metazoa; phylum Arthropoda; class Insecta; order Coleoptera; family Brentidae; genus Aspidapion; species Aspidapion aeneum. The sequence continues at coordinate 70,998,629 of OY755039.1, read as the reverse complement.
TTTGCTCTGAGAGGTGAATTTTCCTACCAGACGATATGTTGGAGTTTGTTTTTTAAATAGTTGAAAGTTTTAGAATAGAAGTAGGATTTTTTTAAAAAGTTTAATCAATTTAAATCATTAGATGTATAATTTATTGTTTTTGTTGCCGATATAATAAAATACACTTATATTATGCAGTAACAAAAAGGTATTTGTTTGATATTTCAGATCTAAAATTGCAATATATTATTATATCAAAAACCGGTCAGTTTTTGGAGAAAACAGCCAAATAAGATGTGTTTTTCCACTTCTTATGCTTTAAATCAATAGATTTTCATAAGTTTTTTTTTCAAATGATTTACATTGTTTGTGTTATGAGTTTTCACTCCTTCTTCTGTAACATGTTTTTGAAAACTTCTATAAAGAGACTAAAAAAACTTAAGAAAAAAACTGAAACCAAACTTGGAGAAACTGTCTACAAAATAAACTTTCCAATAATCAGTTTAATAAAAGAAGTACGTTTGCGGCATAATTACCAATTTTCTTTAATGTGAATAATTTAATGAGCAAGGAGTTTCCAAAAATCAAAAAAAAAAAAAATAAAGTTTATATAAATATAATAATATAAAAGTATATATATGTATATTTCTACACTGAAAGAGAGAACACAAAGCTTTTATTTCAACAAAAAATTGTGCTTTCTTTATATCAATTCACTTAATTCACATTTATAAAGGTTTATCATAACAAAAATATTTTATGTAAAAAACAGCCAAGTACGCGAAAGTGGTCTTCCATAAAAAGAATTGAGATAAATGTAAAGCCAAGGTTTACAATACAAATTTCAAAATGAATGGTTCTTACTAGTTTGAAATTTTTTTTTAAACTTTGCTATTCCAGCCAAACTTCTTTACGTTCAATTTCCTAAGAGTAATTTGCAGCCGTAATAGCCAAGAAAAACATTTCCAAGCTAGTAAGAACCATTCATTTTGAAATTTGTATTGTAAAACTTGGCTTTACTTTTATCTCAATTCTTTTTACGGAATACCACTTTCGCGTACTTGGCTTTTTTTACATGAAATGTTTTTGTTATGATTTCACTGCTTTTTTAAAGGATTTGGATAATATATTTAAGTTTTAAAGTAGTAAAATATACGGGATATTGTTCAAAACTTTTGCAATGCCTTATTAAAAATGTTGAGTTTTTTTTATATTTTCCTATGGTTTTATCATAGTTCTTATCAGCCTTCTAAAGCTCAGCTCTCTAGTGTTCCTGGAAGTAAGCAATGTTAATTTTACATAACTTTACATTTATAGGGAAGGAAAGTAAATTCAAATCTTAGCGTTTTCTTGAAAAGCTCAGCTTTCTAGCGTTTCTGGAAGTGGGCAATGCTAATTTACATAACTTTACATTTATAGGGAAGGGAAGTTAATTAAACTTTGGGGTTTTTTAATTTTCTTTTATAGTTTTATCATAGTTCCTATCGGCCTTCCAAATCTCAGCTCTCGAGCGTTTCTGGAAGTGGACAATGTTACTTTTACACAATTTTACATTTATAGGGGAGGGAAGTAAATGAGAATTTTGGGGTGTTTTTTCTATAGTTCTATCACAGTTACTATCGGCCTTCCAAAGCTCAGCTCTCTGGAAGTGGGCAATGTTACTTTTACATTACTTTACATTTATAGGGAAGGAAAGTAAAATATAATTTTGGGGATTTTACATTTTTTTCTATAGTTTTATCATAGTTCCTATCAGTCTGCCATTTATGGAAGTGGGCAATGTTACTTTTACATAACTTTACATGTATAGGGGAGGGAAGTAAATTAGAATTTTGGGGTTTTTTGATTTTTTTAGGGGTTTGGCAGACTTGCGTCTGCCAAATTTCAGCTTTGTAGCATGTCTGGAAGTACAGTAGAATTTTGATGATCTATACATGAGTGAGTGAGTGGGTGAGTGAAAATTTCGACGTTTTTTGAAATTTCGTAACTACTTCAGTACTTTTGGGAGTTCCATGAAACTAAACATGAAGGGATTGTTAATTCCATGGAGATCTACGACTGTGCAAAGTTTGAGATTCGTAGCTCATTCCGAAGTAGAGTTTTAGATAGGTCAAGTAATGTTTCAAGAAAAGATGGTACGGCGCGTGAACTTGGCGAGGCAAGGCTGTGCCCTCAGATTTACCTCCTAAATAGTCAACCACACCGTCAAACAAATGAAAAAACGCAAAAAAACGGAGGTAAAAACGTCAAAAACACCTTAAAATCACACAAACTCTGAATACAAACAAAGCAACTGGTCCGCTGGTGACGTAAGCAGACACTGTTCGTCTCGCTGAGCGACGCTAACATTAGTTAAATGGAAATAAGCAATCCTGTGTGTTTATAATCGTTGGGCTACAACTATTTTATCAATATTTGTATTTTGACTAATAATATTTAACAAAAGTGGGAAGTGAAGTGATCAGTTATATCTGTTTTTATAACATATTATTATAGCTGCATATTATTCAGTTTAAGACTTTTTTTCTCTCTCTAGTGATTGCGTTAATGTATTACTCAAAACAATTCGCTGTTAGTGTTAAATAGTAATTTATCACTAGGGGATCTTGGTTAGGTAGTAAGTTATAATTAAGGTCTCCTACAATGATTTCACTGTTTTTTGGGTAATGTTCTTTAATATAAGTAATAATTTTGCATCAAATCTGTTTTTTAGATAAAGAATGTCAAAATTAACTTTTATTTAAGTTTTGTTATAACTTTCTCAAAAATTACACCAAAAAATCTACATTTTTTGGCATATTGCATTACAATAAAGGTAATAAATGGGTGTTAAAATTACTAAAAAAAAAATTAAATGCTAGAATATATTATCAAAAATCTGTTTAGTTTTCAAAAATTTTAAAAAACGCACATATTAAATGTGGTGCTGATTCCAAAAAACCGTGAAGTCTTTGTGATAGTACTATTTTCTGTAATTTTTAAAAAAACTAACAAATATACTTATTGCAAATGTTATTTGGCAATAATGTATCTCCTTAACCTAGAATTTTTTGGAAAAAAGCAACAAAACTTTTTTTGATAACAATGAATCACATAATTATTTGACATTGCCAAATTTGTAATTTTTAAAATTCACAGTTTCCTTTCACCCTTCAAACTTAAAAAATGATGTAACTTGGAAACAACCAATTTTTTACCAAAAGTTCGGTGCATCATTTAAATTACACCCTGTATATTCGTATGATTTTGCAACTCTTTGAACCTTTTCTAAGTGTCGTAAGGTAAACAACAGATAAACAGCAAAATAATATGAAAAATATTTTTTTAGTCCACTGCTATTTCAAATAATTGTTACTGTCTTTTCTAGTAAACCACTTATCTTAAAACTTTGATATTGTGACGACTATTCATCTCTGAAATTTAATTTAAGCCTATTGGTTTTTCCATCAGAAAAAAAATTATAAACTCAATCAAGGTAAAAAAAATAGAAAAAAATTATAACCTTTTTGCTAAAACCACAATTATCTCCTCATTTCTTATGTAATAACAAAAATAAAGAAATTATTTGAAATTTTTTTGCTTAAAACAATAATAACTGAAGCAAACATTAGCCTAGCCCCCCAATTGATCTTCATTGAGGAAAATATGATCAGTGAGCCTGAAATATCTCGTAAATAACATTTCTTGCTGTTTTTCATCATTATCTCCTCTTTGAAAAATCAAACTAGAGAAAAAAATTGAACAAAATTTTGAGAAGGACTCTTCAAGCCTGTTTTACCCAACTGCCGCACGGCAAAAAGAAGGGTAATGTTTTTGGCTTGGAATATGTATGTATATTTGGGTCGCGCTAGAGGCTAAAGAAAACCGATTTTGAAAAAAATGTCGTTGAAGTGCTACTGATCCCGAAGGTGCTATAGGCTATATTTTTTGAAACAGGAATCAACATGGCGGTCAGACGCCATTTTGTCACTTGATGTTGAAGGCTTGAAGGCATACAAATTACCTAAATTTCAGACGATTTTAATGAAATTCCTTTGATCACCTATTACAAATGACTTCTAATTTGCTGTAATCACTTTGTAGTCTTCCCTGCTCCCACCCATCTCCCCTCCTGTCATGCCCCCCCACCCTCTTCAAAAGCAATATTAACATAATTTTATTAAATTCCTGCACATGCTTAAAGATTTTTTCCAACACCATTTTATTAGTCCCCCCCTCTCTCTCTCCTCCCCACCCTCCTTATAAGTTATAGATTATAGAGTTATTTCAAAAAATTTTTCAAAACACTCAACTGCTAAATCTACTTGTACTAGTCGCAGTTGGGTACAAAATTACCCAATAACCTGATTCATGAAAATATGAAAAATACAAAACTGTATAATTTCGTAAGTGCGCTTTTGGCAGTCGAAGCATGTCGTACAAGCTATAAAGTTTGTAGGTTTAGAAAAATAAACACAATTTAAGTTTTTTTGCTCTTCTCTAAAATTGAATCATATGCAGAGATATTGCAGGCTCATGGAATAAAAATATAAAGGTTTTTTTTTCTAAATACGAAGTTTTTATAAAATATAAAGGTGTTAAGAGCCCTGTAAGTATTGGTGAAATCTCTTGATTTATTTTATGCTGTTCCGTTTTATAAATTATTACCTGTTGCAATCTACCCATCCCCCTGCTGCCACGATTCGGTCATACTCTTCCTGATTGTTTGGTTTGTGATCCGTGGATAAGACTTCCATTTTTCCGTTTACACTGGCGACGGCTCGAGAGTCACCCAGATTGGCGCAGTAGAGTTTGCCACCTACCAACATTAAAGGATTCTTAATGATTATTGTTAGAAGAAATAAACTAAAACAAAATGAATGAGAGTCGACTGGTCCGTATGGTGTCTGGAGTTAAGAATAGCACCAAGGTAACCCCTAGGCCTATCTTAAGAGGCGACTAAAGGGGCCTCGACCCATGAGTATATGGGTAGTCTGGAAACGGACGAGCTTTGATCAGTATGTAAACAAAAAAGTAGCCTTTGGCATCAAACCAGATACAGGGCTCTCAGCAGATAAACAGCAAAATAATACGAAAAATATTGACTTTTTTAATAAAAATTATGAAAAATATGAAATCAGGAAGACAAAATATGAAGGAAATATGAAAAAAAAAAAAAATTTGGGTCCTCTACCAAATGGCTTGTTATGTCAAACCCAACTTTTTTTTAGGAATACTCATTTACTAAGCAACAATATATATTTCTTAATTTTATTTATTAAGAAAAGTATTAACAAACATTTTCAAGTTGAATTAGGCCTGGATGGGGTATGGCCAAACAAAAACAAGGCACATTTTTTAAAAGCATATTTTACAACAAGGTATAAGGTGTTTCCGTATTTTAAAACCAAGGTACTACTGCAATTATTCAAAGAAATAGAAAAAAATTATAAATAAAAAGTTGTAGGCCTTATCCTATACCATCAAAAAAAGTTATAAAAAACACAAACATTGTAAATCTCTTACGGAAGATCCTACAGATTAATATGTTAATGATTTAACTTTAAAAAAATAGATATTTTCTTTGTAAACTCAAAAATATATAATAAACTGCCATTTGGTAAAGCCACTGTTAAAATATTAGCATCTACAATTTCTAGCGGTTTGGGACCTACTGCATTTCTTGAAAATAGGTACCCTATATTCTATCTCTTGAAATAAGTGCAATAGACCTTTGTGGAAATATACCAAAACACCCTGCACATCTAGTAACAGAAAACTTAAGTATAGTCTAAATTATACGCATTTGTAATGACGTCACCAGGTGAGAAAAAAACGTATGGCGTAGATATTTTTGCCAATCAATGTTTTTTGATTGACAGTGACGGATACTTCACATAACCAATTACCTACCTATTTAAATCTTAGACACTACTTTTTTTTTAAGTTTATTGTCACCGCTGTTTATAATATACTAAACAAAGATAAACAAAAATGACGTCATTACAAATGGGTATAATTTGAACTATATACTCGATGATAATAAAAAAACTCAACATTACAGAGTAAAAGAATAAAATTCATGAAAAAGCACTGTAGGCCTCAATTAGACTTTTTCAGAACTAACCACGGATGACCAAAACAACTAATTAACATAAAAACTTAAAAATTCATTTCTCTTTAGCCGTGACTCTTAGGAGCTAAGTTCCAAGGTTGAAAAGGTAGCAAATGACCCCAACAATATCCCAAAAAATTTTGACGGTTCATGTGCCGAACACCCTGTATTATGCTGGCCTAAAATACAATTTGAAGTCTACTGGGTTCTATTTACTAGATAGTATTTAAATTATTATCTGAGTCGAACACAGTAGGTACGTGGAGCACAATGGACCCAGAAAGACGTGCCTAGGTACCAGGTCCTTTAAGGGTGCTAACCGCCACTACCGTACATTCATTCGTGAGAGTTGACGTCTGATTGCGTAGTAAATTATAAAAAAAAGTTCAAGGTGCTACATTTGTTTAACAATAAGTTTTTATATTGCAGCACTTATCCAACTTTACCGCACTCTTTTGGGCCACCTACACGGGGAATATCGGGTGAGCTTAAAACACGTACTTATAAACAAATAAACCCCAACACGTACGTCTTAAATATATCTGTACTGGGAAAGGGCTTTTAAAAATAACTGCTACAAGCATGCCATGTTGGATTTCAATTGAACCCAAACATATGGCTTGGATAAATTCAGGCTACTGATAATGGGTGCTGCGCTCTCAGCGCCATCTCTTTTTTAAGCTAGAAATACATATTATCAGTTGCCTGATACGTTTTAATTTGTTAAAAAAATACCAAGTAAGCGGCTACGTCAACACAAGATAATGGACTTGTCTTCCAAAAGTTCCAAAATACATCGAATTTTCTTAAATTTAAACAAAAATAAAAATTAACCCCAATTTTGACAACGCCAAATCACGGCATTGACAAATTGTCAACTTCATTTGAAAGCAGTCCCTTTCTAATTTTATTAAAAGCATCTTTTTTTTAATCAAAGCATATGTTTGGGTTCAATTAAATCCAATATGGCGGAACGCTTGTAGCCGTCATTTTCCATTAATGGTTTTAATACGCTTTAGCAGTCCATATACTAAGACGTACATGACGTACATGAGGTCTTTTACACAGGTTACCTACAGAATTCGAAAGGTCATTGAACCTGACTGGCCAACTGTAACCCTGATTAAAAAAATCTACGTCACTGGTTGCCTTAAATCATTTGTTTTATGTAGCAGCTACAGTCGTCCACTTAAATACAGATGACTGGTCAAATTCTGTAGGCAACCTGTGTAAAAGTATAAAGACCTTGCGTGACCCCAACGTATGTCTTGGACAAATTTAGGCTACTGATAATGGCTGCCGCGCTCTCATCTTTCAAGGTTAAAAACACGCATTGCCAGTTACCTTAGGATAAATACCTTTTAATTTGTTTCAAAAAATCAAAGTAAGCGGTTATATCAATATAATGGATTTGTGTTCCAAAGTTCCAAAATCCAAAGAATTTTCTTAAATTTAAAAAAATAATAAAAATTAACTCCAATTTTGAAAATGCAAATCACCGCATTGACAAATTCTTAAAGTCACTTAGAAGGTGTCAAAAATCAAATGTATTAAAAGCGTTTAGTTTTGTAATCCAAGCAGTGTAACCGTAAACGGGAATTGTTTTTAAATATTTTTAATGAAATATTGTTTTACCAACATCAAAATAAATTTACCCAACTATTTTCATCCATTTTAAATAGCTTGACTATCTGAACACTGCGCTACCTACTTAACTCAAGCTTCTGACTAAACTAAATCTATAGGCATGCTAAGGTTTTTTATTGACTATTTTTTGTTCAACTCTGATAAGAATCAGTCGTTAATTTAATCTTATCTTTTTGAAAACAAACTCACCTTATCGTGAAAGGACCTTCAACTTTTTTCCCAAAAAACTCACAATGCTTCCTTTTGTTTCCCGCAAGCCAAATTTAAGTATATATTATACTACCTATTATAAATGAAAATTGTTAAAAAATAAGTCTTTGTCATATTAAAAAAATCAAAAAAACTTAAATTTGGCTTGCGGGAAACAAAAGGAAGCATTGCGAGTTTTTTGGGAAAAAAGTTGAAGGTCCTTTCACGATAATGAACAAAGATCAGAGAATTCAAATTTATCAAAACCTAAAATTGGACTGTCATATTTTTCCCACAAGCTCTTTGTATATTTAGAACACATTAAAACTTTGATATTAGGACAATACTTAAAAAAATATATATATTTGTAAAAATGTCAACAGGTTGAGAACATTTAATTCGGTCTTCTGCTGTTATAATGGATGGGTATAGGGGTATCAATAATTGGAAAATGCATTTTTTATTTATCCAGTAATTGATATGCACATTTTTTTAGGACTCAAATAAAAATTAAGATAGAGATGCAAAAACAATATTTTTCTGTGTTTTCCGTATTTTCCTGTGTAAAACTCACTAACTACAAAAAAAACTGGTATAAAAAATGCACTGCCATTTTTACGTTCCCAGCCCGAACAGCAATGACTAAAGAAGTTATTGTTTTCGACGAAACAAATTTTTTTGAGATAACGTCGAAAATCTGTTATTTGGGAGTATGTCTGTCCGTAATACGATAGCTCCTAAACCGCTGAACCGATTTTCATAAAATGCGAGACTGTACCGAGCTGATTAGATTTTAGTCAAAATCTATTAATGCTAATCACAGTTTTTTGACAGGTTAAAAATGGAAAGTTTGCTAACTTTTTACCGGAACATTGCATCAATATGCTGTTTTCGGAATATAGTAGAACACATTTTTCTCAACAATTTGTGTTATAACCAGAGGCTTTCGTTTCTGAGTTATTTACAAAAAACTGTTTTCAAGGCTGATATAGCGTGGAGTTCACTTGGAGTGTGCTAATGGGCTAGGAAGGTAACAGATCCGTCATGAATCCATTTATTTTCTTAAGCAACCATCAGAAAAATGGTATCCACAGGTCAACATTCAAAGAGAAACTAAAGAAAATTGTACAGGTTTACCATATACTGACTTACTTTGACACCTTTAAATACAATTTAAGGCTTATAGAAGACTTTTTTTGGGAAAATTGTGTGATTATTTTTATGAATGTTTTGGTAAGTTTAAAATTATTTTCCTTGTAAAATGATTTCCTTATTACAGTTTTGTGGAAAAAAGAATTAAAATGTTGAGGTTAGTTAAACATCAAAAAGGCGGCAGGGTAGTGCCGTGGTATGGTCGTCGGCTTCACATGCAGAAGGTACCAGGCTCGCGTCTCGAACGACGCAAAAACAAAAAAAATCTGTCGCCCTGCCGCCGAGTTCCTTTTCAGCGTTCAACAGCCGTCATCGAATAAGCATGCGATGCGATGCATGCAAAATAAAAAAGTCGACATTGAACATCGAGAATATACGCAGGTGTAGTCCAGGAGCCGACACGCAGCGAGCCGAGGAACCAGGGATAATAACCCAGGAGCCTGCTATAAGTGCTATATAGTGGGAACCAGACGGCGCCAGCATAAATCTCCTACAGTCAACTCACGACGACCACGACTGTTGCGCTGAAAAGGAAAGAAGTCTATCGTCTATAACCAAGTTCTGCTGGGACGATAGCCATGTTAAATAGATGAAAGTCTAACATGTAGCAGGACCACCTTTCGGAAGGGGTGTAAAAGCCTCGACAAAGAGGTGTCAGGCAAAATTAAGTCCTCTTAGAGAAAGAAAACTTGCATCATAAGGGGCACGTGCTTCAGTTTGATATATGATGTACGGACAAATCGGGGTTTGCGAAAAGGGCGCGCCGTGTGCCTAGTCGCTAGACCAAAAATGGTCTCCCCACCACTACTACTACTACTAAACATGAAAAAGAATCAGTTCAATACCGTTTACGTTTAGCGCGTACAATAAAAAAATAACAAACCTAACTTTCAAAGATTTTCCAAAGAATATTATGGTAGGCAATGCACAAGATATTTGAACTCTATGAGGTAGTGAAACATCTCTTTCTAACTAAACGGCTAGATTGGCGTTCTCACCCAGTCCAATTGGAAAAAAGACAGATAAAGACAAGCAAGTCAGAACTACCAGTTTTCGCCTATGCCCCTTCTGTATACCGTTTAAATACCGAGGGCAATGCGTCCCACTGTTACAGTTAGGGTTCAAATGTCAACCAAGAGGATGCACAAAGATTTTGTTGTGTAGGGTCAATGAATCACGAAAACTGCTGGAGGCGCCAGGCTTCTCGGATGCAGTGACCCTACTGGCGTGAAGCTACAAACGCAGAACGATACTTTTGAGAATGGCATATTTTTTCCAGCAACTTACCTTTTATTACTACAGTAATTGCAGTTGACCCGCTTTCTTCGTTTTTGAGTGACTCCTCGTCGATCATGACTTGGTCCAGTTCAAGAAAGGCTTTTTTAATGGCATCACTGACATTTCCTTCGCGGAATTCCTCTCGATTGACAATGTATTTGTGTAAATGCTTGCCAGCAAAGTCGGCTATTTTGGCACCCCCATGGCCATCATACACCTGCATAAAAAAGACATAAGCGATTTCCGAATCTCTTCATGCGAATTGAGAACTCAAATTTAAGAAACATTAAAGTAGGTGTGTCTCAGGGTAGCGTCAAGGATACATTTATGTTTAGACATTTTGCGAGAATTTTTTAACATTTTGGTTTTATTTTGGCTTTGTAATTGTTTTAATAAAGTTCTGTGGTTGCTATTATAAGTATAAGTTAACAATGGCTTCAGCCATGTTTATTGCTTAAAAGTTGATCGAATAATTTGAGTAAGGTATTCAATCAACGCTTAAAAATCATAATTTCCTAGACCTATTTTTATCTCTCCTTCCTAAACCTGGAGACAGAAGATAATCAATAAGCCTTTACAATTGTGGATTAAAAATTAATCAATAAACGAGATAAAGTCATCCTCTCTGGAAAAAAGTTATATGTTGTAGTTGAATAAACCCTTTTCCTAGGGTCCGACCAAAATATTATTGCTGACATGTTTTTACTTATTTCTAAAATGTAAAATTATTAACCCGCTAGAAGTAGCGTTTCATTCAAAGTCGCCACCCGTATACGCTGCTTAACACTGAAATGCTCAAAACATCATTTATTTAGATTATTATTATAGAAACATTTTTATTAAGTGTTATGCAGTGCCAGCAAACCGTGTTTTATTATTTTTTATTTCTTTTATTTAATGTCTAAACCAAAATTTTTTACCGGCTCTACATGTTAAAAATTGTGTATGATTATAGTTTGATAGAGCGCATATATATCTCTAACTGACGTGTGGATAAAAAGCTAAAAACGTGTACGTCATGGGTCGTTTTTAATTTATCTTTCTTTGGTCCTTTTCCTTTTCAAAAACAAATTTTATTTTTTAACTACAACAAAGACTAACAAATACATTTTTTTGTCAATAGAAATAACGGCCTGTATTTTTCCTACTTTGAAATAGGACTTATAATCATCAATTTTTAAATTATTTAATTTTTTGTAGTAGGTTATTGTATTCCGGCCTCTAAAGTGCAACATAGTTTGTAAAAATTTCCGTTTGTTGCGTTAGCATAGTAGGTTCTGTTTGACTTTTATATTCTGTGGGTTTGACTTATGTCATTGTTGTCATATTTTGGCGTGGGGAAAAAATTAAAACGCATTTATGTAAAACCTTTATTTTTACGCATTAAAACAACTTATTTTTGTGAAGTATATACTTTTATTTTATCCTCTATAAATTCTCAACACAGACGTCCTATAGTTATCAGAAGTGGGATAAAGAATACGCCGATAAACTGTGTTATAAAACTACTGCAACAAAATGAACGATGATGGGACATTTCAGATGTCTGTGGAAGACTTGGTTGTGTCTACTGTTAGAGCTATCCACGAACGTGATAATACCCAGTTAAATAACAGGGATTTGGAGCGTCTTATTCCTGAATACAACGGGAATCCAGATGAAGATGTAAAGGTATGGTTTGACCGTATTGATAAGATTAGGGCTAAGTTCAGATCATCAGAACAGTCTTTATTGTTGGCCATAATAGGGAAGCTTAATGGAAACGCCTTGAAATGGTACAATTCTAGTCCAGAATATGTAACGTTAGACCTAGATGAGTTAAAGGAGAAAATGAAAAATATGTTTAGCATAAAAGAAGATGCCATTGTGCTAAGACGAAAGTTTGAGGGTAGACGTTGGCATAAGAATGAGTCTTTTAATAATTATTACATGGATAAGATTCTGTTGGGAAATAAATTACAAATACCAGAACAAGAAATGATTAATTACATAATTGAAGGGTTTGACAATACAAGTTTGCAGTCTATGGCCAAATTTAAAGAATTTACATCTCTAAATGCATTGTTATGTAAGATGAATGAAATATCTCCACAAGAGAGAAATAGTGGCCCTGTGCATTTACAGTATCGTAGGTATGAGAGTAGTCGAAGTGGACCTGCCACTGGAAGTTCGACACAGATTAAGAAAGAACCTAGATGCTTCAACTGCAATAAAGTTGGCCATATTCTAACTAATTGCACTAAACCAAAAAGGGAAAGAGGTTCATGTTATGGTTGTGATTCTCGAGAGCACATTTTAAGATCTTGTCCAAAGCGTGCGAGCACTTCAACAAGTAATAATGTTAAACCGAATAAGACCACACAACAGGCTGATAGTACTACTGGGTTGGTAATTAGCTGCTCAAAAGTACAAGATAAGTATGAAGTTCCTGTTCAGCTCAGAGTACAAAATGTTTGTGACTACACAATTAATGTAAATGCTATTTTGGACACTGGAAGCTCGATATCATTTTTTAAATGTAGTGCAGTACCACCTAATTGTATTTCTTCTTTTTTAGATGTAGAAAAAAAGTTTTATGGCATAAATGGTTCACTTTTAAACATTTTAGGTATTTTTGAAAAAGATGTCATTATTCAAGGTATTTTAATTCCAGTTAAATTTTACATTGTACCTGATGACACCATTACATACACAGCTGTTTTGGGAAGGGATTTTACTACTTTACCAAATTTTGAAATTACACTCGGTGAAAACTTAAACATTCAATTTAAAGAACCTCAGCAAAATGTTGAGAACTCAAGTGAGTTTACAAGTAATGAGGTAAGTGAAATAATGTTTATTGATATTTGGGATGAAAAACCAAATTTAATGTACAAAGTAAATGATACTTCAGACAAAAAAGTTATTTATGAAACCGAATTGCTTATTTCTGATTATTTAAATAAACCTAGACCAGAAACTCCTCAAACCGATTTTGAGAACCTTTTGCATTTAGACCCCGTAAACTTTCTTTTTTTAAAAAAAATCAACTTCAAAAAATAATTGATGAACTTTTGGAAAAAAATATTAATCGTGAATCAAATTCTGAATATTGCAGTCCGATTGTTTTACAAGAAAAGAAAAATGGAGAGACAAGATTGTGCATTGACTTTCGTGAATTAAATAAATTAACAGTAAAAAATTAGTATCCGATACCTTTTATTGATGACCAGCTCGATCAGCTAAAAAATAAAAAATATTTTACGAAATTAGATTTGAAAATTTTCACCATATTCGTGTGGCTGAAGACTCAATTAAGTATACCTCATTTATCACTCCGTTGGGTCAGTGGGAGTACTTGAAGATGCCTTTTGGTTTGACAAATGGGCCTTCAGTATTCCAAAGGTACATAAATACAGTGTTTAAAGATTTATTGAAACATCATAAAGTTCAGATATTTTTGGATGATTTATTAATAGCTACAACTACCATTGAAGAAAACTTAATGATTTTGAAAGAGGTGCTTGATCTTATGGTGAAAAACTTAATTGAACTACGAATAGATAAGTGTTCCATCTTGGAAACTGAAATTATTTTCTGCGGGTACCAAATCAATTATTTGGGAATTCGTCCCAATCCAGAAAATCTGAGAGCTGTTCAAGATTATCCAGTCCCTGACTCACCTAAAAAAGTACAAAGATTTTTAGGCCTTATTTCCTATTTCAGGCGTTTTATTTTTCAGTTTTCTGTTATTGCAAAGCCCCTTTATGATTTGATCAGAAAGAATGTCAAGTTTACTTTTGGAGAGCCTGAATTAAAAGCATTTAATACCCTTAAAGATGCTTTAACAAAATCTCCAGGTTTAGCTATTTATTCCCCTGATCTTGAGACCGAATTGCATTGTGATGCATCTGCTTCTGGTTATGGCGCAATTTTATTGCAGCGACAAAAAATAACTTATTTCAACCAGTCAGTTATTTTAGTAAAAGAACAACCCCTACAGAGTCACAATACCATAGTTATGAGTTGGAACTAATGGCTATTGTTTATTCCCTTGAGCGGTTCCGTGTTTATTTGCAAGGAATAAAATTTAAGATTGTTACAGATTGTAATTCAATTAAGTTGGGGCTCAATAAGAAAGAAATAAACCGAAGAATCAACCGTTGGGCATTGATCCTTCTTAACTATAATTATGAGCTTGAACACTGTGATAGTAGTCGCATGAGACATGTTGATGCTCTTAGTAGAGCCAATGCTATTTTCATGTTAGAGGAAAACACATTTGAACAAAATTTAGCTGTGGCACAAAACCTTGATCCTAAGATATTGTCTATTAGAGAAAAACTTGAGGTATCTGAAGATAAGGATTTTGAATTAAGAAATTGTTTGGTATACAGAAAAGTAAATAAAAAAGCTTTGTTTTACGTACCTGAAAATATGGAACAAAAAGTCCTTTACAATTGCCATGATGTTTTAGGGCATGTAGGTGCAAATAAGACTTCTGAATACTTGTCTCGAACATATTGGTTTCCAAATGTACATGATAAAGTAAAAATGTATATTGAAAATTGTATTAAGTGCATTACTTATTCCTCTAAATCCGGGAAAATTGAAGGTGAATTACATAACATTCCTAAGGGCAATAAACCTTTCCAAACTTTGCATATTGATCATTATGGTCCCTTAGAAAAAACACCTACTGGTAAAAAGTACATCTTTGAAGTCATAGATGGGTTTACGAAATTTGTAAAGTTTTATGCAGTTAAAACCACAAAAACAGTTGAAGTCATTCATAAGTTACAAGATTATTTCTTAAACTACAGTAAGCCTATTAGAATTGTATCTGATAGAGGCAGTTCTTTTACTGCAAACAATTTTCAGGATTTATTTATTTATTTATAGAAGGAATTATTCATGTTAAGGAAGCAACTTCTTCTCCGAAATCCAATGGTCAAATTGAGAGGATTAATAGAGATTTAACTCCAATGCTGGCAAAACTCTCCGAACTAAAAAATAAATGGGATCGAAATTTGGGTAATGTTGAGTTTGCTGTTAACAACTCTTTTTCTAGATCCATAGGCACAAGTCCTTGTATGCTTCTGTTTGGTGTGAATCAACGCCATCCATCGGATTCTCTTAAAAGTTATTTAGAAGAAGAAGATTCAGAACAGGTCAATTTTGAAAATTTAAGGGCAGATGCCGAGAATCAAAATTTAAAGGTTCAGAATTATAACAAAACTTATTTTGACGCAGAGCATAAAAGACCACATAAATATCAGACCGGTAATTATGTTATGCTAAAAAATGTTGACACTACAGCTGGTGTAAACAAAAAATTAATCCCAAAATATCGAGGACCTTATGAAGTTAAAAAAGTACTTGAAAATCATAGGTATCTTATTGGTGACATTGAAGACTTTCAAGTTACTCAAAAACCTTTTGATGGTGTTTATGGTCCAGATAACATGAGGCTTTGGCTTCAGAATTAAACAAACTTTAATTTTGATATTATTAGCCTATTTTGACACTTACTTCCTAATTTCGAAAAATTATTCACCTAATGTGACACTTTTACACCAATTATCTCCTAAACTTATGTATAACACTTATGCTAATGGTTTTGTTAACCCTTATGTTTACCCTTATGTCTTATGTATTATTATTTTTTGTCTTATGTTAACATATTTAACATATTTTTTGGTATTTTATGTATTTATGATAGTACTTATGCTTTATGGTATTTTTATACATTATGGTGTCGTATAATTACAATTTACGTCTCAAAATGTGTCGCTTAGATAAGATTGATCTATTTTAATACCAAATTGTGTCTTTAAATTAAGTTTAGGTTAGAACCTTTTGTACTAGCTTAAATATTTACATTTAACTGATTTTTGACTATTTAGGAACTTGAATGTGGACATTCAAAATGTCATGTTGACCGAACTGTAGTAGGTTATTGTATTCCGGCCTCTAAAATGCAACATAGTTTGTAAAAATTTCCGTTTGTTGCGTTAGCATAGTAGGTTCTGTTTGACTTTTATATTCTGTGGGTTTGACTTATGTCATTGTTGTCATATTTTGGCGTGGGGAAAAAATTAAAACGCATTTATGTAAAACCTTTATTTTTACGCATTAAAACAACTTATTTTTTTAAGTATATACTTTTACTTTATCCTCTATAAATTCTCAACACAGACGTCCTATATTTTGTATTTTTCCTACTTTGAAATAGATCTATCTTTATTTCTCTCATAATGTGATGTATATTTCTCTCTCTACTGACCGTGGAGTAGGCTTACTAAATTTGATCCTTTTCCTTTTCAAGAACATTAATTTTATTTTTTAACTACAACAAACACTAACAAATACATTTTTTTGTCAATAGAAATAAAGGGCTGCTAAAGAGTTCAGTCAAAAAAGTTTAATTAACTTGGGAGTCTATTTAAGTTAGGGAAAGTATTTATAATGGTGTCCTTTATTTAACATTATTATAATTTATTGAACTTATAATCATCAATTTTTAAATTATTTAATTTTTGTATTTTTCCTACTTTTAAATAGATCTATCTTTATTTCATTCATAATGTGAGGTATATGTCTCTCTCTACTGACCGTGGAGCAGGCTTACTGAATTTGATCCTTTTCCTTTTCAAGAACATTAATTTTATTTTTTAACTACAACAAACACTAACAAATACATTTTTTTGTCAATAGAAATAAAGGGCTGCTAAAGAGTTCAGTCAAAAAAGTTTAATTAACTAGGGAGTCTATTTAAGTTAGGAAAAGTATTTATAATGGTGTCCTTTATTTAACATTATTATAATTTATTGGACTTATAATCATCAATTTTTAAATTATTTAGTTTTTGTATTTTTCCTACTTTTAAATAGATCTATCTTTATTTCTTTCATAATGTGATGTATATGTCTCTCTCTACTGACCGTGGAGCAGGCTTACTGCTGCATCATAGGCTGCCGAGTTCTGATTGGCCGAGAGTTACCAGACAACCGTTTCTTTACGAACCGTGTCACTTAGCAACATTTTCCGGTTTACTGACGTTAGAAAAACGTATTGGAAAATCAATAAAAAACAAGATTCGGTCACCCAAGTTCAGAATTGGACCAAAAAATTGCGTCTATAAAATACGAACCCCAAAAAATGCAGTATCTGGATCGTCAGGTAAGGACAAAATGTGTGTATGGGAATCTTCCATATTTATCCTCCATCCCTGCATGCAGCTGGAACCAACCCGAAAGTTTGAGTTTTGTACGTGCGCAGAATCTTTGACAGTTACTGGCTCTGACAGTGTAAGACCCATGGCTAATATTCTGTAACAAGAAAAAAATTAGTGTATGGGTGATTCTATGAAAAGTAAGTAATTTAAAGGTCATGAATCTTATTATCTAATATGTCTTTTAAGTTTTGCCTGTAATAACACAGTAGATAACTTTTAAAGATTGTTTCTCGAAGTATTCTCCACGAAAATTGTGGCACTTCTGCGTTCAAACCAGTTGTCAAAGCTGTAATTCTACTAGTTTGTTGGCACTGTCAAAATTGCATTCTTCAAGGCGTCGACTGCTTCTTCTGGCGACTGAAATCTTGGACCACGCAGTCCATTCTTGATTTTCGGAAAAGTATAGAAATCGTTGGGACTTAGGTCGGGACTGTGTAGAGGATGGTCCAACAATTCGACGTTTTGTTGGGTTAAAAATTCAATATTTTTGTGCTTTGTGCGAACTTGCATTGTCTTGGAGGTGGATGATTCGTAGTTCGGAGTTCATTTTTCGAAGCTCAGCGATGACTTTCGGCAAACAAATGGTAATGTATCAATCAGCAGTAACAGTCCTTTGATCTTCCAGAGGAATTGCTACATGACCTGCTTTTGAGACAAATGTCGCGACCATCTTTTTGGATAAACTTCGACAAATTATGACTTTTGTTGGCTTTTCTTCATCTTGGAATGCCCAAACATGCGACTGACTATTTTCTTAGCTTCTTTCTGTTCTTCGGTTAGCAGATGCGGTCTACCACACATGAAACTAGAGTTTTGCAAAATTTTAAGTCAATAGAACAATCTCCTGAACACTTATATTGCCATCGGAGGTACATTACAAAACCATGTTTTACCGGTTTTCCCCTTCTTCCCTACTTAAAATAAAATCATTCGACTTTTTCCAAAATTAACACTTTTAGTCTGCCGTCTACTCTTAATAACTGTGCCAAGTTCTATTGCTTTACATAAAAGTTTTCACGCGTAATCGTAAAAAGAAATTAACGCGATCTGGGCGATCTAGTGAGTGAAAAAAAAACGACGGCATTACGAGCTCAATAGAATGGGGTTCGCCAAAAGCGCACTTAGCCCTAATAACTTTTTAAAAACGCGAATGTTTCTTAAAAATAAATCTAAAAAAAAAATTGCCCACTCCATGTTTACTATTTTCTATTAACGGAAACTATTAAGTACAGGGTGTTTCAAATTGAAGTGCGAAACGGTACTTCTAGGTTAGATAGAGGCAGTAGCGTAGCGCCGGCGGTCCAATGGGGGGGTGGTTTAAATGTATGAATGTATGTATGTATCAAAAATTTTATACAAGGATTTTTGAATATTTTTATTAACAGATGTGAATGAACCGAACCGCCTTTTCTTCTTTGATACAAAGTGTTCTGCAATTATTTTCGTTGGTGGTATAACTTTTGGGTAAATATTTAAAAGGTCCAACCCATTAATTCTCTCTTGGCCACAGACAGACCGCTCATAGCTTTGAGTCTAGTTAAAGTGGAAAAAGATCTCTCGCCCTCGCAAGTTGTTACAGGCAATGTGCAAAGAATTTTTAGAAGCGTATACACATTGGGAAAAAAAAATTCTAAGGCTGTGAGGTTCCATTTAATTTTCTCTGCCATATTGCAACTTCAGCTAGAACTATTTCTTGTAGGTCTACCAAGTCTTGTTCCTATATATGATACAAGAACGACAGCTGTTATAGACAAAAATATTCTTGAGTAGGTATTGTAAAAATGAAAAACTATTCAAAATATTGTTTTACAAATCTGCTTTGCAAGTAATTGATGAATCAAGATAAGGAATGAAAGCAGTTATTTTGTAATACTGTTCTACAGAATCGGTTGTTATGTTGGGTCGAGTCGTCTGTCGGCTTAGCATTTTTACATCGACGTCAAAACTTGCCGCTTTCTCGCTAGCACTTTTGAAAATTGCAGAAAAGACGTTATCTACATTGTGACATTCAGATTTCAATTGGTCTTTCAGAATTCTAGCATGATTTACTGCTTCGCTTAGATCAATTGATGATTTTTGTAAATATTTGCAAAGGCCAACGGAAATAGGAAAAACGTGTTTAAAAATTTCTAGAGCTATAAGCAATTCAAACTTGCTAATTGCGGCAAGTAAATTATTGGCTTGAACAGCGGTGTCCCTATCTTTCCAAGTGGATATTTGCTAGTGCACTCCAGATACTATCTTGTAAGTATAAGAAAGTATCAAGTGATTCGTATCGATCAATCCACCTAGTTGGGCAAAGATTTTTTAGCTTCGTTTTCTTAGTACCAGGCTGTACATCATCAATATTATTTTCTAAAATATTTTGTCTTTTCGGAGTATTTATTTATTTTTTATTTATTTAATCGACTTTTATTACAAAATAAGGCGAGGTTTAGTCACAGACTATTCTTACACCTAACCTTACCCAAGTAACATTATTACCACCCAAGGTTTTATTAGTTTGGTTCCGAGGTTATTTAGAGGGTGCTGTTATGGCTTTTAGGATCAATTTGGCTACATAAAGGTAATTTATATTGCCAATTACCTAAAGAGGTGTTATACAACCAAAAAGTGATTTATAAAGGGAGTATAATAAAACTGATATTCCTTCTGTTCCTTTTAGATACTTTCAGTTTTATTGATTTCTGATTTATAAAGATGGTCTTATAAAACCCTTTTAAGTTTTTAAAAAGAAATAAATATAAACTTTGGTCATTTAGTTTTTTTCATTACTTTGGGTCATAACAAAAGTGTTTTATAATAGGGCTAGAAGGTTACCTTATATCGTTTTGTTTTTATAGTTACCAGTAGTTTAATAGTAAATATGATTATATAGGCAGCCATATAGAACCTAGTTTCCTTAAGGTTTTTAAGAGTGGTAAATATAAACTTTAGACTTTTGGTTTTTGCCATTACTTTTAGGCATTTTAAAAAGGTTTTATAGGAAGGCTTAAAGGTAAACTTAATTCTTTTGTATTTATAGTTACCCATAGCTGCATATTAAATATTATTTAAATAAGCGGCCATATAAAACCTTGTTTCCTTAAGGGTTCTAACAGAAGTAAATAAATACTTTCGTGTTTTAGTTTATTTAGGTACTTCTGGTAAAAATAATAGATATACCTAGGTACAGATTGGTACCTACCTATTGCAAGATTGATTATTTAAAGCACAATAATTAATAATTGTTGAGCCTCCGTCCTCCTGGGTAGGGCACAGATAAGGCCGGTTTAAACGGCCAATATAAAAGGTTGCCTCCAACCTGCAGGCACAACGGACATCATTGCACTGGCCCTCTTGATTGTGTGCAAATTGCACGATAAAAAACATTTAAAAGTGTTGAATTATACGCTTTTAACACTTTAAAAAACAAATACAAAAAAATTAAGTGAGGTTATGTTTACCTTCTCTTTTTTATTGGTTTCATAAGGGCACTCAAAAATCTTTGTTGCGATAGAGTAACAAATAAAACCAAGTGACCACTATAAAACGATAATGGCGTATATAAAATTATTTCAAAAATATTGTAAACAGAAAATATTTATCTAGTCGTTTTAGCAGTGTTTTTTAACAATAATTTTACTTTAATTTTGATTTATGTAAACCAAATAGACTTATTTAAAGGTGAATAGTGTAAATTATTATTTTTTTATTTTAAATATTTGTTATTTTGTTATCAAAAAACGATTAAAAAGCATTTTTGAGAGGGCGCGCTTGTTTTGAGAGCTTTTCAGATATGATTTTATCAGAAAAATAAGTCTGGCATATATAGGTATATTTTTATGTGATAAAATAATTTTGGGACTCGACATTTTTGTGACCTAAATTATTATATATTAGTCTATGGACAAATCGGCCTAAAAGGGGGTTTCGTGTGCAAGTCGTGCCAACTTTTTGCCGATAAGCCAAGTTTGTTAAGGGCACTCCATAGATCAGGTTTTGACTTGTTGTCATTCTGGTAAATTCCTTTTTTTAAAGATATGGCCCCTACCACTTTTTTTTGCACGATACTTTTTAAACGATCTTTCTTAAAAATAGTCGTAGAGGGTTGCAAAAAATGGCAAATAAATCAGTAAACACCCGCAATAAAATAACTTTCTATTATATTTTTTAAAATTTTGCTTCCTTTTTTTAGAAAAAATAAGATAACTGAATTTTTACTTTTTTTTTGTATAACTAGTAAAGTTTAACCTCCATTTTTATTAACAACAAAGCAAAATTTAAAAAAAAAAGTTTAAATAAAAGTTTTAGAGTGAACATTTTTCTTTAATTTGGTGTATACAAGTCTTATATGAATGTATATTTTATATTTATTTCAATAAAAAAACCATTCGTTGTCACCAAAACGACTACCGAAGGTGTATTACCGTACGCGGAAGGCAGCGCGCGGCATCTAGTAAAACAGGTGATTTCTATTATTATTGTTATCGTTGTTTGATGGACATTATCAAACAACGTTGTTATTGTTATTTAAGTGAATATCAATCGACGAAAGTTTTACAATATAGTGCAGGTGCTAGAGGTAGTTGAGTATGCAAAATATGAGGACCGCAGTTTGACAATGGATCCTAGCTGAGAATAGGTCACAGACTAACGATTTGGATGTTGCTGGGCAAGTTTTTGGTCCAATTTTTTTATCCCCCCTCCTTATATAGTTCTGTTCGAATTTCGAAAAATGTATCTAAGTTGACGCCCTAAAGACACAATGACATAGAAATGGATTAAAAATGTGTAAAATCTAATTTAAAAATAAAATTATATTAGTTTTTTAAATTTTACCCCCAGACCCCCAGTCCTGAAATATTTAGATTTTTTTCAAATTTTCTTAAAAACTAAGCGTAGGGAAAAATATGTACTAATCTTTATTGTAGACCATAAAATTTCCTTTTCAACATTCAATAAGTCAGTGGGGTACGACTTATGACAAACTCTCCAGCGGCGTCCGTTTATTAAGGTAAAAAGAAACATGTTTATTACAGGTTTTACCCGATTTTCTTAAAAACCGAGCTCTATATCAAAAAATATAATACACACTTTGTTAAAGACAATAAAATTGCCTTTTAAATGATGTATAATAAGACAATGGTAGTTTTATCTATAACAATTTAGGGGCGTCCGTAAATAAAATCAATTTTTAAAAATCACTAAATTTATCAATTTATCACTAAGTTTTATCCAATTTTCTCAAAAATTAAGCTGTTTGGAAAAAAAAATATTTCGTCGTTTATTGTAGAAAATAAAATTTCCTTTTTAACAATGTATTAGTCAGTGGGGTCAGGCTAATGACAAACTCTCCAGCGGCGTCCGTTTATTAAGAAAATATAAAAAAATTAAAGAAACCACATAGGTTTTACCCGATTTTCTGAAAAACCAAGCTCTTTATCAAAAATTGTGATCCATAGTCGATTGTAGACAATAAAATTTCCTTTTAAACGTGTATAATAATGTAAGATTTATCTTCAGATTAAAACTTCACAGGCCTGTGCAACTTAAATCAATTTTTACAAATCACCAAACAAATTAATTATGTTACAAGTTTTTTCCAATTTTCTCAGAAACTAAGCTCAATTGACAAAAATGTGTTTTATACTTTATTGTAGGAAATAAAATTTTCTTTTTAACAATGTATAAGTCTAGTGGGGTTTAATTAATGACAAACCTTTCAGCGACGTCCGTATATTGGGGTCAATTAAAAAATAAAATCATTTTTGTCACTTGTTTCACCCGATTTTTTTTCCGAATATTAAAAAAAATACATTTTTTAAAAAGTATTTTTTTAGTACATTTCAAATCAAGTAATTTAAGCTTTGTTGTATTAAAATCGGATAAAAAATAAAAAAGATACAATTTGTTTTGAAATATGCTTTTCCGCCATATTGAATCCGCCATATTTGAAAAAAAACGTGATTATCACAATGACAATAAGTCAAAACCTGATCTGCTAGGTATGTTAAACAAATTTAAGTTACTTTCAAAAAGTTCTTATGGTTTTCATTAAAAGCATAATTTTTAAATATCAAAGACCCCTATTTTTTTCCAGTTATTTGGACATAACTTAAAAACTAATTAACGCATTGGAACATTTGAACCAGATTTGAAAAAAGAATCAAAATAGCTATCTTTTTTATATAAACTTTTTTTTCTAGCTCCAATAGTTTTATAAATAAAATAAAAAAAATTAAAAAAAAATTACCTTTTTTTTTAATTTTTTTGGCAAATACAAAAAAATACATATTTTCTGACCAATACATTTTTAAGTACATTACAAAGCAAGTATTTTAAACTTTGTTCCATGAAAATCGGATAAGTAATAAAAAAGTTACAATTTTTTTAAAGATACGCCTTTCCGCCATTTTGAATCCGCCATATCTTTCAAAAAACGCATTTACCAGAATGACAAGTCAAAACCTGATATATGGGATGCCCTTAACAAAGTTAGCTTATCGGCAGAAAGTTGGCACGACTTGCACACGAAACTTGATTTGTCCATAGACTATATAGCCATTGTGAATCTAAAATATCGCTAAAGCTTTTATAGGAAAAATTCTTTACTCCAAAGGTATTATGGTATTCAACGGAATTGCCAGGATACCAAATTACCAAATCTAGTTTTATAATAGGGTAGAGGACGTTTCTGAGTTGCTTTTAGAACCAGGCATAATAGCTTTAGGCTCTAAAAGGTTCTATACTGGTGAAACCGCTAGAGGGCGAAGCTAGATTTTATTTCTTATGGTTTTATTGTGAGTTTAATACATAGGTTGCCACCACCAATTGGGGAGTCCCATTTAGGAGGTCTAAGGGGTATATAAGGGTAATGGGAACGTGCTAGCGACCAATCATTGAAACTAATGGTTTTAGGGAAAGGCGCTGGCAACCTTTTAGCTTCTGCTATAAATAAAGAAATGTTACTTGGGTAGCAATAACGAAAACATAAATCTGGCTAATATGCTCTAAGCAACGGCTAAGGATTGGCAGCTCACATGACTTTGCCACAGCTAGATTAGGAGAGTGAGCTGAGCAATGAACGTAAAGTGCTGCCATTTTGCTCCCCGCTCATTGCTGCAGCTCCGTCATACCCTTGTCCTTAATTTGGATATATCCCGTTTACAATCCTTTAAAAAAGTTATTATTGAGTTAGCTATGCTCTTCCCAGATACGTCGGTAATATTTACGTATTGTAAAAAACATTCATTAATTTAAAAAGTCTTTGAATCCAGATATCTAGCACATATGGACATCTATTCTTTATTAGCTATTATTGAGAAAAATTCATTTTGCGTTTTGTCTAGAATTAAGTCAATCATGAATCAATGAGTTGCATGAACTGATGATATCGTTTTGAATTTTGATCGCTTTGCCATTTTTCATCAAAAGATTATCACAAACAAACTAATTAAAAAACAGCGTTATAACCACATACGCCACCCAAACACCTGCCTGATCGCACCTCTGTCCTGCTTAGCAAAACCCCTGTATTTAAAAAAATCCAAAAATGCGATTTTTATACTAATGTATAAAATCTACAAAAATTATTTAACAAATTACAAATTTCTTTTTGCTATCAGGCACTATGTATTTACAAATTTTAAAAACCTTAATCGCGTTTTTTTTAGTTTCAGAAAAAAATCAAATACGGTGGTTTACCTAGGCAGACAAGATTTTTGGTAAAAACCGTATTTTGATATATCCACCCGGTTTTGCGTTATATTTAAAAGTTATAGGCCCCAATCTAAAATGTAAAAATGGGCTGATATATCAAAAAGCGGTTTTCCCCAAAAATCTGGTCTTGAAATTTTAGGCTCAGAACGGGGGTTTGGCTTTTCCCCATCTCTCCTAGAAGTACCCTTTCCCAATTAAGTGTCCAATTTGACTAACCCATTACATTATATTTTTTATATTATTCACTTTTTGTCAGCTACCTACAATATCGCTCATATGTAGAGCAACTTAAAAAAATTAATAATTTTCTCTTTGTTCGCTCTTTGTAATTTAGTTTGTTTTGAAGAGGGATATTAGAATGATGAAACAATTTTAATGAATACAAAATGTTTAATTTGCCTATAAACCTAATACTTAAAGATATTCGAAAATGTGTGGTCCAAAAGTAGAGCAACCAAGATTTATTTTTTTCTTAAATATAAAACTGTAAATATCTTTAATATCTAGTAGCATAACCTTTGCTCTTGATGACTGCTTGACATCTCGTCTTCATTGATCTTATAACTCCAAATTCCAAACTCTCTGAATTTTTTCATACAATTCGTTCCTATTTGATAGCTTTTTCGTGTGAATTCTTTTATTAATTTCATCCCATAGATTCTTTATCGGGTTTAAATCAGGGCTTTGAGCTGGCCATACCATAACATTGACTTTATTACCAACCAGTCTTTAACCAACTTTGACGTGTGCTTTGGGTCATTGTCATGTTGAAAAACCCATCTTAAGCTCATGTTATCCTCTGCCCAAGGTAACATATGGTTTTCTAATATGTTCTGATAAGCAAAGCAATCCATTATTCCATCAATTTTTATGAGCGCACCCATGCCAAACCCTCCAAAACAACCCCAAACAATTATACCACCACCGCCATGTTTAATAGTTGGTCGTGTATACTTCGGGTTAAACCTTTCATGTATTGGTCTTCTTACCCAGCAAACACCGTCTGATCTAAACAATTTAAAACGACTTTCGTCTGAAAATAGCACTGTTTTACATTTTTCGTAAGATCAGTTGACATGCTCTCTTGCAAATTTCAATCTTGCTTCTCTGTTTTTTCTAGAAATAAAGGGTTTCTTCGCCGATTTTCTTCCATACAGACCAGCTTCCTTTAGCCTACGTTTTATGGTGCTGACAGATATTGAAACCCGTCCTAGCTGTTGTTTAATGCGAGAAGCGTTAATGAATGGATCTTCAACTACCAGCCTTTTTATATTTCTATCAAGTACAGCATCAGTTGTTCTCCTTCTACCACTTTTGAGTATTCCTTCCAAACTGCCTCTTTTGTTATAATTAGAAATATTTCTAGAAACTATTGATTTGTTTAAGTTTAGACCTTTCGCAATTTTGTTTTGTTTTTCTCTTTTTCTTAATTTTTCCAAAATTTTTTCTTTCACTTGAAGTGACAATTGCACACCTCTGGGCATTGTTAATCTTTAAACTTTAAAATACACTACAACTAGACTGAAAAGCGCGAACACAAATGATAAAAAATTAAATATTAAATTTGGTTGCTCTACATATGACCTACCCAAAAACCAAAAAATTATCAGTAAAGAATGCAGTCTCACAAAATGAACAAAAACCTTATCATATTTTTTGTGTCAAGAGCCACAACTTATTTATATATAAATTCCTAAATACTATTTGCTAAAATAAGTTCTTTTAAATTTTTAAAAAAGTTGCTCTACATATGGGCGATAGTGTATGTATATTTAAAAGAAAATATAAAAAAAATTAATAGAGGAAAACCAAGTCATTTTAATATCTTTGAAAAATATAGATAGATATAAAACTAAATTTTAGTTTTTTATATCTGTAGGTTGTTGCATTTGGAGAGTAATGATAAATTTATAATTAAGTATTTCTAAGCCTGAAATCTATTCTGAAACAACAATGCTAACTAAACCTTCTTTTAGGTGGATTATTAAAAATCAAGTAAATTTAAGATAAAAAATTAAACCTATATTTATGTAGGTTTAAAATAAGACCTAGAAACCAGGCTATTTTTAGCCCTCAAAAGCTTTAAATTATTAAAATATATTAATCAATAACTTCGGGTTTTTAATAAGAAACTCCCCCTAGAATGTTTGACTTAGGCGCAAAAGTAAAGTGGAAGTAAGCTAAAAATAAGTCAGCTTATTTATAGGCTAATTAATAATAAAAGTTTGTACTTGTTCAACTATAGTTCGCCAAAAAATACGAATTGATGAAAAAATTTTCCAAATTATTTTTTTGTGTAAATATATTCGTTGCTGCTAATTAGTTAAAAAAACTAAAATTAAAATATCTGAACGAGTGTTTTTGTTATTCTGAGGAAAAATTTAAAATTTACAAAAAATTTAAAATTTATTATGAAAGTAGCGGTTGTCAATAATAGCTTCATACATTTTGGATTGCTGTGATATACAGAGTGATTAGTTACATTTTACTTAGTGAAAAGCTTTTTGCATTAATATTTATCACACTATAAAGCTTAAATGGGCAAAATTGTAGGGTTTTTCAAAAATCGTCATAATCTGATGCCAAAAATGACATATGTCAATCCCTGGTCAAATTATTGACCTGAGTTTTAAATTTTTTGAATTGAAAACTTTGTATTTATTACAAGCTTTTATTTAGCTTCAGATGTTCTGTCTAACTAACTATCTATCAAATCTTGTGAAGCGTTTTTAACACACTTCCCATTATCCGAATTGGATGAAATTTGGTACACACATAGTGGTCCCATGACAATACAACATTAAGAAAAAAATGTCCTCCCACCTAAACTATAGAAAAATATGTTTTTGACACACTTCCCGTTATCCGATTTGGATAAAATTTGGTATACACATAGTGGTCCGATGATAATACAACAATAAGAAAAAATATCCTCCCATTTAAAATTAATGTTTTGTAGAAACTTTTTGAATTCTTTCAATTCTTGAAATATGAGATTGGTAGTGTGGACTCCATACAGAAGATGCATAATCAAGATGGGACCTCACAAGGCTGCAATAGAGAATTTTAGGTTGCATGAAGAGTACTGAAGTCATGAGTGTTTCTTTTAATGAAGCCAAGCATTCTTAATGCCTTGTTAACTATAGATGTGATATGATCAATAAAGGAAAGCTCAGGACCAAGAATAACGCCGAGATCAGTTATAGAGTCAGATATTGAAAGGACTTTATCTTTAATGAGATAGTTATGTAAAGTTTTGTCATGTTTCCTTGAAAATATCATCAATTTGCACTTGGAGATGTTTAGTTCCATTCCATTGTCATCACACCACTTAACAAAGTTATTGAGTTCTTGCTGTAGCTCCAGACAGTCCTGTGGACCAGAGATAATTTTAGAAGTTTTTAGATCATCAGCAAAAAATAAGAAGGTGCTAGAATTAAAACAAGCTGCGGCATCATTTATGAAGCAATTAAAGATAACTGGAGCTAAATGCGAGCCTTGTGGAACTCCTGACAAAACAGGAATGTCCTGTGATATAAAACCATTGATTTTGACTTTCTGGATACGAACTGTCATGGCACTCTGGATCCAGCTCAATTAAGTTAAAGCAATGTACAGTGTTGATATCTGGTGTCTTAGATATGAATAGTGTTTTATTTTTATTTGTTTTTTTTTTAGAAAAACGGTTTTCAAGTAGTAAATTATTATGTGTTAGTTTAGTGCGCAGTCTATGCCTATGGTGATCGTGTCAAAATTACGAGAAAAAAAAATTGTTCTGATTTAAAAAATTTTTATATATCTTTGCGTTTCAGAGGATTTTGAAACTTTTTGTCGCGCCGTCTGTCTGTATGTCTGTCTGTCTTTCTGTAACGACCAACGCACATAACTCAAAAACTACTAGTCCGATTTTAATGAAATTTGGTACCTAGGTTGGATTACAGCTCTTTCTGCACATGCTTTAAGACTTTTTTTCCAACACTATTTTACTAGTTTTACTCTCTCCTCCCTACCCTCCTTATTAGTAATAGTTGTAGCTATAACTTTTACAAATATAGAGTGATTTTTAAAAACTCTCTCTGCACATGCTTTAACATTTTTTTCTAGTTTCCTCCTCCTTACTTTTTGAGTAACGCTAAATGAGTGGTAAATGCAAAGTGCTTTTTATAAGTCTGAATAAGGATTAAACCTAAAAGTTGGAAAAAAAAAACATTCAACTGCTAAATCTACTCATAACTACTAGTCGTAGTTGGGTACAAAATTACCCAATAACCTGATTCATGAAAATACAAATAATTTCATATAATTGTATAATTTCATAAGTGGACTTTGGGCATCAAAACTAAAAGTTGAAGCATGTCATACATTATTTATAGGTATACCTATCAATTTTGTACCAAACTGTGACTAGTCCCAAGTAACATTATTACCACTCAAGGTTTTATCAATTTGGTTCCTAGGTTATTTAGAGGGTGCTGTTATGGGTTTTAGGATCAATTACCTAAAGGGGTGTTATACAACCAAAAAGTGATTTATAAAGGGAGTATAATAAAACTGATATTCCTTCTGTTCCTTTTAGATACTTTTGGTTTTATTGATTTCTGATTTATAAAGATGGTCTTATAAAACCATTTTACCTAAAGTTTTTAAAAAGAAATAAATATAAACTTTGGTCATTTAGTTTTTTTCATTGCTTTAGGTCATCACAAAAGTGTTTTATAATAGAGTTAAAAGGTTATCTTATATCCTTTTGTTTTTATAGTTACCAGTAGTTTAAAAGTAAATATGATTAGATAGGCGGCCATATAGAACCTAGTTTCCTTAAGGTTTTTAAGAGTGGTAAATATAAACTTTAGACTTTTGGTTTTTGCCATTACTTTTAGGCATTTTAAAAAGGTTTTATAGGAAGGCTTAAAGGTAAACTTAATTCTTTTGTATTTATATAGTTACCCATAGCTGTATATTAAATATTATTTAAATAGGCTGCCATATAAAACCTTGTTTCCTTCTAACAGAAGTAAGTAAATACTTTCGTCTTTTATTTTTTTAGGTATTTCTTGTAAAAATAATAGATATACCTAGGTACAGATTGGTACCTACCTATTGCAAGATTGATTATTTAAAGCCCAATAATTAATAATTGTTGAGTTTCCGTCCTCCTGGGTAGGACACCCAGGCCTAGATAAGGCCTGTTTAGACGGCCAATATAAGAGGTTGCCCTCCAATCTGCAGGCACAACGAATATCTTTACACTGGCCCTCTCGATTGTGTCGAAATTGCACGATAAAAAACATTTAAAAGTGTTGAATTATACGCTTTTAATCACTTTATAAACAAATACAAAAAATTTAAGTGAGGTTATGTTGACTATGTTTACATTGTTCTTTTTTGTTGGTTTCATAAGGGCACTCAAAAATCCTTCTTGCGATACAGTAACAAATAAAACCAAGTGACCACTATAAAACCATAATGGCGTATATAAATTTATTTAAAAAATATTGTAAAGAGAAAATTTTTATCTAGTCGTTTTAGCAGTGTTTCTTAACAATAATTTTACTTTAATTTTGATTTATGTAAACCAAACAGACTTTTTTAATGGTGAATAGTGTAAATGATTTTTTTTTTATTTTAAGTATTTGTTATTTTGTTATCAAAAAACTATTAAAAAGCATTCTTGAGCTGGCGCGCTTGTTTTGAGAGCTTTTTAGATACGATTTTATCAGAAAAATAAATCTGGCAGGCAATTTGATCATCAACAAAACGACAAACTCGGTATATTTTTACGTGATAAAATAATTTTGAGACTCTGACATTTTTTGCAATTTTGTGACCTAAATTATTTTATATAGCCATTGTGAATCTAAAATATCGCCATAGCTTTTATAGGAAAACTTCCTTACTCTAAAGGTATTATGGTATTCAACAGAATCGCCAGGATACCAAATTACCAAATCTAGTTTTATAATAGGATAGAGGACGTTTCTGAGTTGCTTTTAGAACCTGGCATAATAGCTTTAGGCTCTAAAAGGTTCTATACTGGTGGAACCGCTAGAGGGCGAAGCTGGAGTTTATTTCTTATGGTTTTATAGTGAGTTTAATACATAGGTTGCCACCACCAATTGGGGAGTCCCATTTAAGAGGTCTAAGGGGTATATAAGGGTAATGGGAACGTGCTAGCGACCAAACATTGAAACTAATGGTTTTAAGGAAAGGCGCTGGCAACCTTTTAGCTTCTGCTATAAATAAAGAAATGTTACTTGGGGTAGGTACAAGTAGATTTTGCATTTGGGTGTTTTTTTTATTTAATTTTTTTTATTACTAAAGTAGAATAAAATATACTTTATTGCCAACAAGAGAGCAGCTTGACATCTAACACTTAAGAAAAAATCTCTCAGAACCAAGTCTGTACCCAAGCAAGCTATGTCCAAAATTTTCAAAAATGAGTTATAAATGCCAAGTCCACCTTAAATAACACGCTGGTATATTTCGCATTTAGCTAGGAATAGAGCTGTAGTTAGACTCTTTATTGCTATCCCAAAAAATGAAACTCTTCATAAGGCAAATTAAAATAATTGATTTAAATTTAGAAAATATTGAAATATTAGAAAAGGTGTAACTGCAATAAATTAATTATAAAAATCTTTTTCTCAAAACTATATTTTTGGACTTGGCATAGTTAGCCTCTGGGGTACAGAACTATTTTATATATGAATTAGGTACCTTATAAACTAAATGGGAAAAACTGGAAAAATGTTACAGGTCATAATCCAAGTTTAATCACAGAAAATATTTTCTTTGGCCTAATGCAATTTAGGGTAAAAGAACTTTGTAAGCCCATTAGGAATATAAATTATCCTGCTCCACTAACTCGTATAATAGGTTAAATATTACCTTGGATTTGAAGGAATAAGAGTCATGTTGTTGTTAACCAATTGCTTTCGAACAGCATTTTCTAATTCTTTAATCTTATCCAGATTACTCATGGTTTGAAAAAGTTCTCAGAAAACAAATAAGTCTAAACAGTGACAGATTTAACCTCATCTTTATTGTTGATATAAATTTTGACAAAAAGGACTGAGTGATTAACTATAACTGATAATTACATGGCTTATTTTAAATAATTTAATTTAAACAGGCTTTTTGTGATAAACCAAGGTGTAAAATCTTGATTGGGCTTGTTTCTCGAAAGAAAGGTAATGAGGACAAACAGGTTAAAAAAGTTTTGTTGCAATCTTTACTAAATAATCAGTGGAAAGAACACAATTTCTAATTTATGATTTCTCTCTGATGAGGATAAAAATAAAATAGCTTGAATTATGTTAAAGTTTTAGATACAGTGATAAGTACCTATTATTAGGGATTTATTGGAATAAAGTCATGCAATAATTGTGTCGGGCAGTATTTTGACAGATTTACATTGTAGGCTGACAGTTGATCTTTCAAAATTGACATACCAAAGTCAAATTTAAAACTAAGTAGTTTATTTATCTATAATTAAAGTTGAAAGTATTTATTTCGGTTTGTATAGTAAACAAAATCCTTATGCTGAAAGATTAGCTGTTACATTCCAATGCAAAACTGTGAAAATACAGCCTGACACTATTATTGCATTGCTTTGGGTCTTATACAACTCAATGCTTTATTCCAATAAGTTTCTATTATCAAATGAAGGTGAGTATTTCGGCTAAAAATAAGGTCTCTTGTTAGGTTTTAAATCAAAACAAAATGTAAAAATAAATATTTGTAACTAAAAAAGTTGGACCATATTTAGGACATAAAAAAAGTCTTCCAGTGTTCTAGACTTCCTATTAAAAATGTAAAGTTATGAAGTAAAAATACGAGCATGAAATTAGCGAAGCACCCATCGCAAATCGAATCGTAACTAGGTGGATAATTTGTGGTTAATTAATCGTTAATTAGTTGTGGAGAAAGTAATGTTGTCGCTCCTATTTTTACTTTTTTTGGGGTGTTTCGCTTACTTCATATGAAGTAAGCGAAGCGACCTCGTAAAAAATGGCTTTAGGCATGACCTATCGATATCGAATATGGTGGATAATAATTTGCCGCTAATTATTCGTTAATTAGTTGTGGAAAAATTAATTTTGTCGCGTTTATTTTTGAGTGTTGTTTTGGATGCTTTGCTAACTTCATATGAAGTGGTGAAAATGGCTTAAGCATTGCTTATCAAAACCTAAGATAGTGTATAGTTTCCCTCTTATTAGGCGTTAATTAGTTGTAACTAAATTGATTTTGTCGCTTTTCTCTTTGTGTCTTTTTTTGGGTGCTTCGCTAACTTCATATGAATTTAGCAAAGCACCCTCATCAAAACTGGCTTGAGACATAACCTATTGAAATCAAACACAGTAGATAATTTGCTGCTAATTAGTTGTGGATAAATTGATTTTGTCGCTTTTATTTTTGTGTCTTTTTTTGACTGCTTCACTAACTTCATATTTTGTTGAAGATGCACTCTCGTTACAAATCGACCGCGTCTTGGTGGATAATTTGCCGTTAATTAATTGTGAAAAAATTAATTTTGTCACTTTTATTTTTAAGTGTTTTTCTGGGTGCTTCACTAACTTCATATAAAGTTAGTGAAGCACCCTCGTCAAAAATAGCTTTAGACATGACTTATTGGAATCGAATATGGTGAATAATTTTCCGCTAATTAGTCGTTAATTAGTTGTGGATAAAATTTTGTTGCCGTTTTTTTGGGTGCTTCGCTAACTTCATATGAATTTTAGACATCACCTATCAAAATCGAGTACGGTGGATAATATGCCGCTAATTAGTTGTTGAAAAATTAATTTTGTCACTCTTATTTTTGACCGTTTTTTTAGGTGCTTCGCTAACTTTATATGAAGTTAGCGAAGCACCCCCATCAAAAATGGCTTTAGACATCACATATCGAAATTTGCCGCTAATTAGTCGTTAATTAATTGTGGATAAAATTTTGTTGCTTTTATTTTTTTTTGTCATTAATTAGTTTTTCCACAACTAATTAACAACTAATTAACGGCAAATTATCCACCTAGTCACGATTTGATTTGCGATGGGTGCTGCGCTAACTTCATGCTCATAATAAAAAGGCCTACAACTTTTGCCTAACCATTTTTTTTATTTAACAAAATTTTCCAAGCAGGTTAAAAAAAATTCAAAAATTTTTTTTATTCTTGATTATTATCTTTCCCTATTTTCAAATCAGATAGAGTCTAATTTATTTACACCTCTATATTTTCTTTCCTTTATAGCAAAGCATCCAAAAAAACACACAAAAATAAAAGCGACAAAATCAATTTATCCACAACTAATTAACGACCAATTAGCGGTAAATTATCCACCAATTCAATTTTGATAGGTCATGTCTAAAGCCAGTTTTGACTAGGGTGCTTTGCAAACTCCATATGAAGTTAGCGAAGCACCCAAAAAAAAACACTAAAAATAAAGGTGACAAAATTAATTTATCCACTAATTAACGACTAATTAACGGAAAATTATCCACCAAGACGCGGTCGATTTCTAACGAGAAGCATCTTCAACAAAATATGACGTTAGCAAAACAACTAAAAAAAGACAGAAATATAAAAGCAACCATACCCAATATGATTTTGATAGGTCATGTCTAAAACCATTTTTATTAGGGAAGCAACCAAAAAAATTGTCAAAAATAGGAGTGACAAAATTAGTTTTTCCACAACTAATTAACAGCAAATTATCCACCTAGTTGCGATTTGATTTGCAATGGGTGCTTCACTAACTTTATGCTTATAATAAAAAGGCCTACAACTTTTGGCTAAACCATTTTTTTACATAACATAAAATTTTTCAAGCAGGATAGGTAAAAAGAAATCAAAATACACTTGCGTGCATAGAAATCGGCCCACTGTAAACTTTTGACTTTAACTATATTTTTTTAAAGAATTATTCATCAGATCAAAAAAAGAAATATGCTGTTTGAAAGACAATTTAATATGCTATAATGTGAGTATACATTTTTTTAAGAAGGCTTATGGTTTATATGCGTAGCAACCGGTAAACAAATAAAACGTGCGTATGTGGTGATTGTAACCAAAATAACAATTTTGTCAAATTGAGTTTGCAACTGAAATTTGCATATTATTCGTTTTTTAAAATCTCAATAGTGTTTAAGTGTGTAAGTTTAATGCATACTACACCACAAAAAGCCGCCCATGTTATTGCTTTAATCGAAAATGGACTTAGTCAGCGAGCTATTGCAAGACAATTGAATATGACCCGCGCATCGGTTCAAAGAGTGTACCAGCGTTATGAGGAGACTGGAGACTTTCATAGGCGACCTGGAACAGGCAGAAGGTGATTTACAACCGCTCGTGATGACCGCTTTATTGTGTCAACAACATTAAGAAATCGTCACCTTAATGCCGTTCAAGTGCAACGACAGCTCCGTGAGGTGCGAGGAGTAGCTATTAGCCAGTGGACAGTAAGACGAAGACTGCAGGAAAATAACCTGACCCCTAAAACACCTGCGATTGGTCCAAAACTTACTCCAGCTCATCGCCAAGCACGCTTGCATTTTGCACAGGATCATCTGAATTGGACGTTGGAACAATGGGGATCTGTTCTGTTCTTAGATGAGTCCAGAATATGCCTCCATGGTAGTGACCGAAAAAGAAAAGTGTACCGAAGACCAAGTGAGCGATTTGCAGATTGCTGCTTTGAAGAGCGGAGTGCTTATGGAGGTGGTTCCTGCATGATCTGGAGTGCAATTTCTATAGAAGCACGAACCGGCCCTGTGTTTATTCGTAAGGGCCACCATGTTCACGGAAGAAGAAGTTTTAGAAATTTATGTGGTATCTTACGTCGACTACATTGGAGACGAATTTACCTTTATGCATGACAATGCAAGGCCGCACACTGCAGTAGAAGAAGAGCGGCTTAACATCCCACAAGAAACAATAGCTAACTCAATAAGATCTATGCCTAATCTTATGAGAGATGTTATTAGGGCAAGAGTAGGTCATACCCATTATTGAAAAATGAAGTGTTTAAGTTTTAAATTGTCAATAACCCTATTTCTGTTAAAAGAAAAGCTTAATTTGCTTAATGCATGAATTTCAATATGTTAAACATAGGAAGTCGAAATAAGTTTTTATAAATTTATACTCAGATTAAAGCATATTTAATGTATATGTGAATGATATTGCATCCTCTTTTGTCTTTGCTTTCTTTCTGATGTTTGCTGATGACTTAAAATTATACATGAGAATCAAGAATAATACTGATTGCATAAAACTGCAGGCTGACTTAGATCGTCTCAGCAACTGGTGTGAAATTAATGGAATGGAACTTAATGTTAAAAAGTGCCAGCTAATGGTTTTTAGTCGTATCAGACATCCCACAGAACAGGTATACACTTTAAATGGTTGCCCTTTAGAATCTGTATGTCAAATTAAAGATCTAGGTGTAGTCCTAGATTCCAACTTATCTTACATACCTCATATATCAATGGCAGTATCAAAGTCACTTCAAATGCTAGGTTTTATTAAAAGGTGTGCTAAAGATTTTCTTAATATAGCATCCATCAAAATATTATTCTGTTCACTTGTTAGGCCTCATTTAGATTACTGTTCTTGTGTCTGGTCCCCCCACTACAATGTTCATATCAGGGCGATTGAGAGAGTTCAGCATAAATTCTTAAGATTTATTTCATTCAAGGAACACCAAGGAGTTGAAGATATCAATTACTCACATGTTGAAAGTTCTCTTAATATTACTACTCTCCAGATCAGGAGTATGCACAAAGATCTTACCATATTCTATAATCTACTGCACTCATATAGCTTTAGTCCAGAGCTACTGGCCAAAATCAATATTCATGTCCCTTCTAGACAAACAAGGCTTAATCAGCCCTTCCAAATTACACAACATCGTACAAACTACGGATATAACTCGTTTCTATCAAGTTTAGCTAGATTTGCTAATCAGTATTCTGACAGATTGGACTGTTTTGATAATCAAAAAATTTTTAAATCCCAGTTAAAATCCTGTACGATGTGATACTTATTGTCCTTAGATGAAGATAATTTTTTTTTTTTTTTTTAATATATTATGTTACTCAATTTCAGTATTGTGTAGGTTTTACTTTGTTTTATGTTAATATTATGCTATACATTTTTTAATATGTTATTGTTATCATTTTCATGTTTTATTATCTTTAAAGTGATAGGTTAGGTTTATGATCTTACTTATTAATTTAACTTTGTATTTTAATTGGGCAATTGCTCGTTGATAAATAAATAAATATTAAATTGTCTTTCAAACAGCATATTTTCTTTTTTTGATCTGATGAATAATTTAAAAATAAAATATAGTTAAAGTCAAAAGTTTACAGTGGGCCGATTTCTATGCAAGCAAGTATATTTTTTTTTTCATGATTTTTATCTTTTCCTATTTTCAACTCAGATGAAGTCTAATTTATTTATATCTCTATATTTCCTTCTGTTATAAATTTTAAAAAAATTTTTGCATTTTGATAAAATATCTGCATTGATTTTAACAGCTATTTCTTTTCTTAAAAAAACGAAAAAAAAACCAACTTGACAAGCTTTGCTCTTCTTCTATCTCTGTTCAAGAAAGACACAAATTGAAGCTAGAAGAAAAGACAAGAAGTGTTAGATTTATTTAAAAAAAAAACACCATAAATAACATACTCTTGAGCATACTAACACAGGGATCTCAACAGAGGCTTCAGCCTTTTTGATTTATTATTAATATTTATTACTTGTTAAATTACACACAAGAGAAATAGCCTTATGTTACTTTTACCACCAACAAACCAAATGTTTTAAACACAAATTCTCGAGGCTAGAGCACTGATTAGGGAAACTGTACCTTATGAATCAAACTGTTGACTTAAGTTTAAAAAAAAAAAAAATAGAGTTAGATAGATTGGTAGTGGTTTTTCTATTATCCTATTTAAGAATGGGCCCTAGTATCTTAACAACCAGTGTTAAAAAGGTGCTTAATTATTCCACTAAATTATTAGAAGTCAGAACAAGATCAAACATGATAAAGGTCTGATTTCAGGTTTAACCAGCAATGTAATGCATAATGGACAAATTTAAAGCTTGATTTTGGTATCGGTCTTTTTTCAACAATAATAATTTGTCCATTGTGTATTACATTGCTCATATCAAGCATACTTTGACAAAATAGGCCAATATTACTATGTAGGTAGGTACTGTCAGGATTCCCTACCCATTTTGTTTCATATAATTAACTTGAGGAACAAAAAAACCTTTTTCCAAAGCATATATCATGGGCGCACCCAGGGGGGGGCGAGCCCCCTCACAAGCATTAGATTCTCTTACATATTTTCCACATATTTCTTGAAAAAACACGAAAAATAGCTCAAAATTCGACATTATGAGTCTTCGGCCCCCCCCACACCAAGAGGCCTCGGGCCCCCCCAAGACAGATTCCTGGGTGCGCCACTGCATTATCAAAAAAAGTCAACAGCTCAGGAAAAATCATCAGGCAAATTTCTTTAAGTAGGTATTTTCCAAAAACACAAGAAAACTTTGTACCTACTTACCAAGCTATGTTTGCAAAATTATAAACAACTTATTAACATCTAATTTATTAAAAACTGGCTAGTTCATTTTTGGCTTGATTAGTTAATTTTTTATTTTGTATTGATCATTCCAAGTCACGTGACTATGACGTGTCGGCCATTTTCTGCGTGGGGCAAACACGTATACACTTTGCCATATGGTTTTCATTGTTGTTAGTGACCTCGTGGCCTAATTTAAGCTTTTTTAATATTTTCTTGAGCTCATTTTGTGTTTCTTTTTTCATTATGTCTTTCAGTGATTATTACTTAACCCTTAAAGGCGTTGTGAAGTCACGGTACGACGAAAAAATTAAATTAATAGACAATATTGATCCCTATGGTTTAGCTATAAGTGATTTATCCAAAAACTTGAGTGTTGTACCAACTGTGGACACTATGGACCTAGTGAACTATTTAATATTAAGTCATAGTTTTTATACTGGCGACCAGCTAAAAGCCTATAAGTCCTTAGAGGCTTATAAGTACTATGAAGCTGGATTTGTACAAGAAGTCTTGGCCAAGAAAATGCACAACAATTATTGTGTTGTTGTTGGCAAAGTAAGTTTTTTTTTAAAAGTATTACCTCCTAGTTTTAATTTTATCTGTTATATTGGTGGGAAAGAGAGGGATAAATTCTAGTATAATTCAAAGCACTTCAAAAAGAAAGTGCATTGTTCACAATTAAGTAAAATATTAAGATGTTTTTCTTATTGTTTCAGGTGAAACATTCTCAGAGAATACGAGAAAAACCACTACATGTGTGGGTGATCGTCCTACCTGATGGGGCAATTTCATCTGGACATTGTACCTGTATGGCAGGATTAGGTGAAGTCTGCAGCCATGTAGCAGCCATTCTGTTTTTCTTAAAAGCTCGACCAAATGAGTTGGCATGTACCGAAACACTAGCTCAATGGCCAGTACCTACTCTGAAGAATGTGGATATGGTGAGAATACAAGATATGGATTGGGCTAGAAAGCCAAAGGCAGTGGCTTTACCCCAAGGTGGTGTTCCTGCCATAGAAGGAAAAGAATTGGAGGACACCATAAGACATTTTAAAAACCTTGGCATAACTCCAGCCATCGCCAGAGTGTGCAAGCCATTTGCTGAAGAAATGTCTAAGAAGCCCTCCTCAAGCATACCCAGTGGTTTTGAAGTCTTTTTTGACCCAGCATTAAAAACATATACTTATGATGAGCTGGTCAATTACTCAATTAATTTGAATATGACTGAAGAACACATCCAAACCATTGAAAAGCTAACCAGAGGACAAGCACAGAACACTATCTGGTTTAAGTATAGAGCTGGGCGTATAACTGCTTCAAAATTCAAAGCTGTCTGTACAACAAAGATAGAGAAGCCCAGTGTGAGTTTAATAAAGGGAATATGCTACCCTCAAAAGGTTTCATTTTACTCTAAACAAACCTCATATGGCACCAAACATGAGCAAACAGCTGTAGAGGCATATTGCCATAAGACTCAAAAGTTTCATGAAGAACTGTCCTTTAGACCAGCTGGTTTATATATTTCTTCTGAACATCCTGAATTAGGTGCTTCTCCAGATGGCATTGTTAAGTGCAAATGCTGCGGCTTAGGATGTGTGGAGGTTAAATGTCCATATTTATTAAAAGAAATGACATTGGAGGATTATGCAAAAAAGAAAGATACATGCCTAATTTTCAACAACAAAGATGACTTTTCATTAGATAAAAAGCATGCATATTTTTATCAAATGCAGTTGCAAATGTTTGTGACAAAGGCTAAATATTGTGACTTTATTATTTGGTCCAAAGAGCATCTCTTCATTGATCGTGTGGAGTATGATGAGGACTTTGTCAAAGAAAATTTGGCCAAAGCGTTAAATTTTTTTAAGCATGTAATAAAGCCTGAGATGTTGTCAAAGTTTTTTACAAGACAGTGTGGTACAGAAATGTGGTGCATTTGTAAAATGCCTGATAATGGTCAACCCATGTTAAGGTGTGACAGTGAGAGCTGTGATATTCAGTGGTTTCATTTTCAGTGTATCGGCATTACAGAGGAGCCACAAAATGTCTGGTTTTGTGATGCTTGCCTGTAAAGTTGTTTTTATTTGTTTTGTGTAACATATTTTGTAACATTCTTAGGGGAGTTTAGTATTGATCAAAAAATGTTTTTAGGCTACTTTTTGCAAAAAATCATAAAAATGTAGTTTGGTGTTGTTGTTCTATGGGAACAAACCTTTAGGTGTTTAACATTAAAAATATGTATTTTAGGCTAATATTTGTTTGATTAAACAAATAATTTTCTTATGATGTGAAAATTGTATATTATTTTCCTGTTCTTTTCAAAAAATAAGAAATAAAACATTATACCTCTAGCTTTTTAAAAAATTTCCAATTTTCTATTTTAAGCTGATATTTTA
The DNA here is from genome assembly GCA_963576565.1 of Aspidapion aeneum. Classification (NCBI taxonomy): domain Eukaryota; kingdom Metazoa; phylum Arthropoda; class Insecta; order Coleoptera; family Brentidae; genus Aspidapion; species Aspidapion aeneum. The sequence goes on along the minus strand of OY755039.1, from coordinate 70,957,386 downwards.
GTTTTTTATTATGTTAAAACTAGTTTAATTTGGTGTTTTCTAAAACAATTAAAAAATAGAACACATCAATTTTTAGGTGTTTGAAATTCTTAAATTTGTTTAATTAAATGAAAATAATAATGTGAAAATTGTAGTTTAATTTGTTGTTATTCAAAAAAAAAAAAAAACATTATGTACTTTTTAAACCTCAAATTTATTTTAAAAACCTTTGCTCAGTAGATTCTACTTACAAATAAAAATATTATTTTATTTCTTTTGAAAATTTTATATTTAGTATAAAAATTAAATTACAAATATATCCAGATATCCCCCAATCAGTGCACTGAAGCTCTGGCCTCGAGAATTTCTACATACAAAACAAGCTTAAAAAACTTAAAACTAATTTTTTCTTATAATATATTATTAACAGCGGCACTGGGAAACAAAAAAATAAATCAAATATTAAATTAATAAGACTATTCCATGGGGACTACAGAGGGACATAAATTTATAAAAGCACTGCATACTATTAAAATCTTATCTAAGGCACTTAAATCACCTCTAGATGCTGATAGCATACTTATAGGAATTGTTTCATGGCAAATTTTAAATTTTTTTTTAAGTTGGCCTATTAATCGCTCAACATGAATCCTCACATTAGCAATTTTACGTGTACTTTCTATATCTGGAGGATCAAGTTGATTTTTACCTTTAGTAAATGCTGGAATTTTAAGATTTGCTCCTAAAGTTTCGACAGAATCATGAACTGTAAACCCTCGATCAGCCAAAATTAAATCACCAGGCATAATTAAATCCAAGAACCCACAGTTTTCAGTTAAAAACTTATCACTTGTTCTCCCTGCCCAAGCCTCTGAAATATAGGAAATTGTTCCTTGTGGAGTAATTCCAATTAAAAACTTTACAGTGGAATGATGTTTATAATTTGACCAACAACGAGCTGCATTTAACAGACCTGAAGGTGTTTCAGTAAATATTTCAAAGCAATCAATGATTACTGCCACACGATTACCAAAATTTTGTTTAAAACATTCAGGCATATTTCCTCTTAATATTTCTCTTTCTGGCCAAACGACAAGTGTTCTATATTTTGCATAAAGAATATCTATACATTTGTAAAAGGTCTCAGATGCAGTTGACGGAGCTATGGCAAAATGGTAAGACAAAAATTTGAATGGCAGGTTTAACCGTAACCTCATTAATGTCAAAATGACTTGTTTGAATGGAGACAAAGCACTTTTAACTGACAAGTAAGGCATTATACTCTCAAATATTTTAAATAACATATCAGCTTTTGGAAAGCCTGTAAAATATAAAGCTTTGGCATCATTCTTAAATGAGTCTTCCGATAAATCCATGGCTTGAACCTTTTCTTCCAAAGCATATATTCTCTGATTCGCAAATTCAAGATCTCCCAATAGTTTTGTTATAAATTCCATATCCAAGTCTGTCTGAGTAATAACACATGACTTTCCTTCCTGTTCAGGAAGTTCTACAGATGCAGTTGATGTTGTAGGTATGATTTTGTCATCAGCTTCATCTATTTCATCCTAAAAATGCAGTACTAAAACTAGAATCTTTTTCTTCATTCAAAGAAATACTTATATTATTTTAAAATATAAAAATTTCTCACCATTTTCAGACGTTTTGTTTGACGTCCAACCACCCTGGCATATCTGCTGACACTCTGCTGGCCCTGACTTTTAGAGGTGATATATCCCATATTTACAGAAGGGACCCAATCAGGGTTATCCCTGTCTTCAAGTTTAGCTGGTTCACCTAAAAAGCAAGACAAAATTATGGATAATATACCTACCAACATTTCATGTACATTAATCCATACCAAAAAATTTGACCAAAACCTTATTAAACTATTGTTGTAATGGGTATAGTTTATAATTATTAGCATGTTAAATGTTGTTAAAACATACAAAAGACCTCTAGACATACCTAATAAAGAGAGACAGTACACAAAATTAATAGCACCCAACATTAGGGTGTCTCTAAGACAGCCTATAGTTCACATTAAAATCTTGAAAATACCTATCTACCTATAAACAGATTTTATAGGAAAAATAATGGAAAACCTAAACCATAAAAATAATATATGATGTTTATTTACCTGATACAAAGTGGACAGCACAAATTCTTGCATTATTTAAGAAGCTCTCACTTAAATCTTTATCCCTCTTTAAGGCCTTAATCCATAATTCACCACGTTCTTTGGCTAACGCTTTCATTCGTTCTCCCTGTTGTGAGCTTTTCGGGATTCGAAAAAATCGAACTGGATCTCTATTAGCCCTCTTAGAACAACCCACGACTGCACAGAATGCTGGCATTTTTTAAAAACTTTTATTTTAAAACTTTTCCATCTGTATTGTTTACATTAACCCTAATGGTTTGTTTGCCCCACACGGAAAATGGCGGACGACAGATGACGTAACCTCAAAATGATCAATTGCGAAGCAAAAAATAGGACTATACAAAAATAACACACACAACGCACCATTTAGGTTAGATGTCATTTCCGAAGTGACGTCAAACAGCAGAGCTACCAACCGAAAAAGAATATCTAAAATTCCCTATACGGTCCGTGGGCATAGCGAAAGATATTTTTTCCACCTATAACTTTTTTCCATTCTTCCAATAAACTTACGAGCAAGTCATTTTTCGGGTGCCCGGGCCCTTCCCTTACATTCGCCACTGATCCGTCCTACAGGAATCAAAACCAATAAATTTATTTCAGGCCTTCCCTCCAATGTCCACTTTAGAGCTGTCACAAGTACATTACGAAAGTACTTCAAGTACAAGTAACAAGTACATTAAAATTTCAGATAGTACTTGAGTACTAAGTACATTATCTTTTCAAATGTACTTCAAGTACCAAGAACATCATAAAAGTACTTGATTTTCCCCAAGTCAATTACTTTTACAATAGAAGTACAAGTACTTTAAATATGTCATAAAATAAGAAAAATGCCAAAAATATTTAAAAAAATGTCAAAAATGCTAAAAAATTTCAAAAAAGGAAAAATTTCAAAAATGTAAGAAAATTTAAAACATGTCAAAAATGTTTACAGAATTATCAGCCTGAAAGATTTTATTTTTTGGAATATTATTGTATGGAAATATGTATTACTTATATACCTAAATTGCATTTATTTATTTTTTCGGAACTCATGGATCTGTTTACACATAAATGCCATAGAAAGGTATTAATGAAAAGAGATAATTTGCAAAAATTGACCCAGTCGCATCAAAATGTTTTTAACGTTTTATAGTTTTGCAATAGGAGTGTCACAGTTACCCCGAACTCCTTCTAAATCACTCACAGAAAATACTATTTTTATACTTGCTCACAAAAAAAGTTATTAAACAAACGCAGCCCACGAAAAAGACAACAATGCCTCGAACGTGTAGTGTTGTTGGTTGTCGGTCCAACTATAATACTGAAACCGAATATGTGTCAACTTTAATTTGCCAGTGGATAAACAAATGCATAAAATTTAGTTGCAAAAAATTCCTAATGATTTAAGTATCTTAAAACGTCCACAAGTTTGCATCAAACATTTTCCTAACGAGGTTATTTGGTTTGATAAGTGTGTTCTAAATGGAGAGTGTTGAAAATGCTCCGAAATACCTAAGTAGATAACCTGTATCTACTGTTCGATTAGCTGATGTCGAGAGACAACATCTGGAAACAGCAATACAAGAAAGTCTTGAAACACTTTGAGCTCATAAGAAATCAAAAGTTTTATCAAATATTGAGGACATTTCAAAATTTTATTGTTCTAATACTAAAATAAACAAAAATTGGATTTTTACCCAAGAACGTGACACAGTCTGCCTGTGCCTAATGACATTTTTGAACAACAATCCATCACTGTTAGCATCTCTAGTTGTTGAGGGAAATCTGTCATTTTTTGTAAATGTTAACAATGTGTCCATACCAAAAAACAAACTGCCAAAAAAAGTTGGAGTTTTATTTTTGGACAGCACCGATACACTTAAAGAGCTAATGAAGTTTATTAAAATGAAAGTTGCAAATGGGAAAGAAGTGGTAAAAGATAAGATTGATCAAGTAATAGACATCCTTAGTGACATTTTCGATAGTGAGAGTGAAAAATGTGTTCAATTGTCATTTCTTATTGAACAATTAGGTCTCTTGAAAAGGTCACCTGAGAATCGAAGATATTGTGGATACACCTTAATGTTGGCTTTATCTTTGTTTATCCAGTGCATACATGTCAATTTACAAAACTAAGGTAATATGTCTTCTGCACCCTCGCAATAATAAAAAACTGATTTGTAAAATATCGCTAATGGATAGTAATCTCTCCGGTAGTGTGCAATATTTAAAAAGTAAGATACAGCTTTTAAAAGAACATGAGTTGGTAGTTAACTTACACATTGATGAAATATATATTAAACTTTGTGGTGGGTAATTTTTCAAAAAATTATTGACGACCAATACATTCAGTTTATTTAACGTGAAAACCATCTCACTTATTCACAAAACTACTTGTTTTTTTTTAAATAAGTTATTGTGAAATGTTTTATATTAAAAAAATTTCTTTAGATAACTAGCGAGTGTTTTTGTGGGAAAAACTATTGTCAAATCTTGAAAAAATTAGTTTAAGGACATTTTTTAGTTTTTTAAAATAATTTTATTAAAAAGCATAATGATTTAGTGTATGCTAATAAATCTTTGAATAAGAACACAGACAAAGATGATGACACTCAAAGAAAAATTAAAAAACTTAAAGCTTAGGTTTGTTATGTCCAATTTTAAAAGACTTGTATAGATTTGAAGTAACTAACGATATTATGTACCTAATATACCTGAAGATATTAGAATGCAAATTTTATATAATTTTTTATTTTATACATTCAGTTCTTTTATCTATAATAAACACACACATCAGCAAAATATTTTTTTCAATTTTTGCCTTAATGAGAACAAAAATTTTTTGTCAATTTATTTAAATTGTGTAAAAACAGATAATATATTAAGCAATACAATAAGAATCCTGGACCTCCTAAGATCACGTGACCGCCGACTTGGTTATAACGCGCCATGGCCGGTCTTTATCGTTGGCTGCGATCTTACCTATATCTTACATTGTACTTCAAGAATATTTTATTGTACTTGAAGTACTTTTAATGCACTTGAAGTACTTCGAATTTACTAGAAGTACTTTGATGTACTTGAAGTACTTTGAGGTACTTGAAGTACTTTGAATGTACTTGAAGTACTTTACTTGACAAAATCAAGTACATTTCCCATATACGTAATATTCCAATACACCCGGTTAGCTATTTACTCTATAAGTGGATTTTGAGTATCACATTAAAGGATGACAATACGAAAATTGCATAAGTGCGTCCTTTACACGTATACGAAAACGGCCACGCCCGAACGAATCAGCGCCGTCACTAGACTATGGGTATTCCCTTGAAGAATAGTTTTTTAATTATGTTTTAAAAATTCCATAAAGAATATAAAAAAGTTTATAGAATTAAATTTGTTGTAATTATTAGATTCAAAATTTTATATTACGCTACAGATACACTATTGTCTTTAAAATGGTGCTGTGTTAGTTTACAATAGAAGTGCTAAAACTCAAACAATTAATTTTACGATTTTCTATATAACCTAATAACAGTGTAAAAAATTCTACCTTTCGCACCAAACTTATCCTTAAACAGTTCCCAAAGTACCTAGGTATTTTTTGCATGCGAGCAGAAAATAATAAAATACGTAGGCATTTGTAAATGGCCGAACAAGGTAGGTAGATAGGTATATTATTTTTCTACAGGCGTGAAAAATAAACTACTGCCTCTAGTAAATATCTCTCTGAAAAATTAATAAATAACATTGTTTTGTATCATCATGCATTTTGCGTGCGAAAAATTGCACTTTTCCGCACTAATTCGGAAAGAAACCTTCCCGTAGCAACAAAGTTATAGTCATAAAAATCACTAAAAACCCCAACTTGACAAAATTTAATACAAAGAAATCTCCCCTTTGGTACACTAAGGGCGTAAGTCACATTCATTACACACGTAGCCTTCGCACTTATTGTACCAAACAATAAGGACGTCAGTTGCGCGTGTAATGAAAGGAAACTTACGCCTTTAGTGCACCAAAGGGGAGAAATACAATTTAAGGTTTTTTCCAAATATATTACGTATTTGGTTTTTTCCTTAAGCCGTTGACGACATGTTGCGCCTAAGAAGTTCGGTCAAGCAGTCGTGTGTGGAAAAATAATTTACCTACTCGCGTGCGGTATAGTAATTACTTTACCGCACGCCGTTCGGTAAAGGTATACTTTACCGAACCTGCACCATTTGGAGACCTTAGCAACGCGGCAATAAGGCAACTTCAATATTTGTTTACATTTCATCAATTTCGTCTAGTTTGACATGTTTATTTATAAATTCATGGGCGCACCCAGGTGGGGGGCCCCGGGGCCCGGGCCCCCCCCAAGCCTTAGATTTTTTTACATATTTTCGACATATTTCAGAAAAAAACACAAAAAATAGCTTAAAATTCGACATCATGAGGCTTCGGGATAGTTTTTGTAAATTGGATGCTCCTTATGTTATTTAAGGGTTGAAAAGACACTTTCCGCCTGTGTTAGGTACGATATTTTACCTATGAGTACCTTTTTTTGTAAATTTAATGTAATTTATAAATAAACATTTCAAATTAGACGAAATTGAAATGTAAACAAATATTGAAGTTGTCTTATTACCGCGTTGCTAAGGTTTCCAAATGGTGCGGGTCCGGTAAAGTACCTTTATCGAACGGCGGTAAGTAGAGACACTTTCCGCCTGTGTTATGAGTGAAGTTTTTCAAAAAATTTAATGTAATTTATAAATAAACATGTCAAATTAGACGAAATTGAAATGTAAATAAATATTGAAGTTGTCTTATTACCGCGTTGCTCCAAGGTCTCCAAGTGGTGCGGGTCCGGTACACCCAATATGCAAAATCATCTTTTCGCAAAATGATTTAAACACATATTATATAGTTTCTCTTTATTTTATTAAAAATTATAGCAGACTATTTAATTATTCTGTCAGTTACTCCCTAAAAACTAACTTCTTGCGCGCAGAAAGGTGAAGTTTTCCACATCCTAGTAGAAAATAGTAAATTTAACAAGTACAAAAATATTACTTTGCCGCATGTAATTGCAGATGGCCGAACAACGCGCTTAGATGGCCGGGCCAGCAATTAAGTGAAACAAAATTTTACAAGTATTTATTTATATTAAATTTTGACAACGTATATTGTTTTGTCTGACACGTTAGTTTTTAATTTTTTGTAATGGTGTTTTTTTTTCGCACTAGTGCGGAATATGTTTCTTTCCTCAAAACACTATTTTTATAGTTTTCCTCGGGCGTGACGAGAGACGAAACGGCTCTGGAGGCGAAGTGAAGCGCAAGGCACAGTGGTCTATCCCAGAAATGCGTTACCTACTATTAGCATATACGTAATTTACGTATATGACTATTAGAGTTTTAAAGCGCGTTAAAGGCTTCTAGAACCGATTTTCGTGTGCACTTCATTGCTAAAATGTAAGATACAATTTAAATCATTTCTTACACCCTAAGAATGCAAAATCGATTGGTCGTCCAAAAATCGTCGTGTGCAGGAGGTGGTGGGGGTAATTTTTCCAAAAATTTAGAAAAAAATTTTATTGTATTTTTTAAATATATAAACTGTGCTCATGATTCCACCAAAAGCATATAGTAATATTTCTATCAGAAATATTTATTTTTCAATGTTGAAAATATCGTTCCCAATGCTTTTATATGGAGTTCCCTATTAAACAAGTGCTCGCCCTGAAAACGCGTATTTACAATAATTTATAACTTGTTATAACTCGAGAACCCTTTGCTTAATCAAAAAAACACCTTCTATAAACTTTGTGTATCAAAGATCAGGGATCACAACGGTTTTAGAAAAATGTCAATCGGACGCATAGTTTTTTTTTAAGCAGTAAAGAGTGATGCCATGACGCGACGAACGCGGCGGATCCTAGACATGCGACGAAGACTCTATTAGTCGAGACACACGTAAGATCGCTTTTCGTTGATTATCTCGCTTTTGCCATTGTTTTGCGTTGCGATGTCCGTGTAGAGTCATGGTAAATTTTTTGACTTGTTATGACAAGAACGTTGAATTAGTTGTTCTTTTTGTGTAATCTAATACAGTGTTTTCAATGTGTGTATGTAGTCAAAACAGAGTGTATTTAAAATAAACAATATATACAAACAGTGGCGGATCCTCTGGCCCCCCCCCCACCCAAACATATAATGAACTAAGCAACGTTCTTACCATCAAACAACTTTTCTATAAAGCATCAATATTACAAAGTATTAAAAATAAGATGTTTATATCAGAAAGGCCACAAAAATACTACACTAGATTTCAAGCTAATGATAATGTCACAACAAGCAAACTCAATTCAACAATTGGACAACAAAATTTTATTTACATAGGACAACAAGTTCATAACAAATTACCTCTTTCCCTTAAAAACAAAATTGGTTTTAAAGCATTTAAAAAACACTTAACAAAATATTTTATACAAACTAAATTTTCACTCTCTTAAATCTCTTTCGAATAATTTTATTGTTATTGGTATTAATATTATTATTGGTATTAATTAATTAATTAATTACATCATTAGTTTGGCATACTTTTTAAACAAGAATTTATTCCTAGTTTCTAGTAGATAGTTTAGTTATTTAAGTTCTTTCAGAGACGAGATGGATGTGTCCTGAATATGGCAGACAAGGACTTTTGACCTTAAGCCTAGGAAACTATTTGGGATACATGCCATTTCGAATAAATTTCTTAAACTGTAAGTTTATTTATGTAAATTTAAGTTATTTTGAAAATAAATGAAATGAAAATGAAAATGAAAAAATTTTTTAGTTTAGCAGCATCATTTATTTAAAATTTGTCAAAAATTCTACTTATTTTTTTTTAAATTTCGCCTGCGGCGCTATTATTCTTATTTAGCTACTAAATTTCACATCTCAATTTCTATCAAAAACCACTAAAAAAATGTTTTTGATGTTTGCTGCCACTTTGACCCCTGCCCCCGGGAAATTCTGGATCCGCCACTGTATACAGAGTGTAAATAAGATTTAAGTGCAGAACAAATAAGAAAGCCAAAATTATATTTATTAGTATGATATAAGAAGTGAAACCAAAATAGGTTTGGGACAGTCACGTGATATATATTTATTTTTTAATATAATTTTTTGTGACAAGTTTATTTATTACTCTGTCTTTGTCACTTTCCAATCACCCCGTTTTTAACTTAAGGCCTGCGCAAACACATTATTTGCCCCGATAAGCCTAGGCAGTCCATGTGAAAGATAGATTTGTGCACACTCGATATTTCTTTTCTATATAAACTTTGCATAACACATTGAAAGTTATCGTTACTTGTTTAGAAACTTTAAAAAATAGTTGTGGTATACCATGTATCCCAGATAAAAGTTATTACACGGTTTCTTATGAGAATTTTGAAAACAGTAATACACACAAATTTGGATTATTGGGTAAACATTGGCGCTATTCCGAGCACAGTCTATTTCAAAAATAAAAATATCTATAAAGACTTCGGTTCGGTTTTATTATTTTTATTAAAAGCAGTTTTTAGTTTTTGCTTGATATTTGGAAAAACCCTTGTGGTTATTTTAAATTTTAATACAGCACCTGATTGGGCTCAGAATATAGTCAGTTTTTTCCATTTAACCAGAATTATAATATGTCTTATCATTTCTAAAATTCTCATAAGACCCCATGTAGTTACTTTTATCTGGGACACCCTGTATAGTAAGTACTTTTTGAATATTATCTATATGTAAAAATTATACTACCCGCAACTTAATGAATTATATACGAAGTAACTGGAACGACCACGGCTATATGAGACACTGAGACAAAAATTTAACAGTTTTTTTAGAGTGACAACATACAATAAATGCTAAGCATTGCAATCTTTCTCTCTCTAGTTCTAATCACCTGTGGTATTCTGTGAACTTAATACTTCAAGGAGATTGTGATTTGTCATTAAAGTGTTTGTCAATGTTGTCAGTAGCACCTCCTGCGCAGCGTGCTCTCTCTACAAAATATATCAATATTTTTGCCTCACTTTGCATATAGAGATTATTGCCGTTAATAGGTCTTACGAGAATCTCTCAGTTTAGTGCCCTTTTTAGCCTATTAACCTTTCCATCATTTTTGACGTTGGTCAAAGCTGTCACATTATTTATTGATCCAGGAGACGATGTGAAGCCTTCCAAAAAGGCGCCACAAATGAAATTGCCTTATTTGAAAAAAAAACTTGCTTGTGATTAAACTCTTTAAAAAAAATCTCTATATCGTTATTTAAAGTTGTAGTTGTACATTTACATAGATAGGGTTTTTGGCCACTGTGCGCCGATAAATCAATGTGACGACACGGGTCAAATGTGTGGGGACGATATACACCAATAAAATAATATGCATGAGTAAATTAAAGCATGTGTTTAAAAATAACCAATCAGGACATTTTATACTAAATTCTACAAGAAGGACACTCTTATGTACATTTGATATTGCCATTTCTTAATGTTTTCATCAAGAACTGGAAATTACCGTGGGTATTGGAATATTACGTATATGACATTTCCAAGTACATTGTTAAAAGTACTTCAAGTACCAAGTACAATTACCGGATTGTAGATGTACAGCTTGTTTCAAAAAAATCTGATACGACTAAAATGGTATACTGTGACTAGAACAATTGTTTTTTATTTTAAGCAATATATATAAATTATATCGGATTCACATATACATTTTACCGTAGTGTTATAACGTCCAATAAGAGGACTGTTTATTTTATTTTTAATCTTTTTAAAATAAATAAAATAAAACTTGATAAAAACCAGCTAACAATATATTTTTGGGCGTTTTTCTGTTAAATTGAATTTAATTTTGAATTGAATATCTTTATTAGCTTTGCTAAATAATACATTTAAAAAGTAAGTTAGGATTTTTTTGCTGCAGTTCGGCACCTGAGGTTTGATGATTAAATTCTACGGCAAATGTGTGGAAACAATGAAAAAATTCTTGAGTTCTTCGCTTTCTCGAAGGGTTCATTTTAGAGTACTAGGAGTAGCGCCTAATCTTTCTGAACTTGACTTGCTCTTGGCCTGCCAGATCATCCTTGTTTCCTTTCAAGTGATTGTTCTTTTATTCATATTTAATTTATAGAATAAACTGTTGTTCGGCTTACTAAAATGTCGGACTACCGCAGAAAAAACCAAACATTTTTCAATTTATTAACAATATTTTTACCTCTTTTATTCGTATTTTAAGCCATTTTAGTAATAAAAACTATGTTTATGTATCTATTATTCTGTAATTGATGACAATGTTATTATTTTTTTACTTGGCATTGACAGCTTTGATATTGTTAAAATACTGAGGTGTT